>CAUYQV010120422.1:0-46098 GCA_963574575.1 Galagoides demidoff
TATACCTTTTTTTCTTTTTTTTTTTGCAAACTAATATGTTCCTTTTGGAAAGATATCTGGAGAATGCTTAGAGAAGTAAAAATAGACCTACCATTTGATCCTATAATTCCTCTACTAGGTATATATCCAGAAGACCAAAAATCACACTACAACAAAGATATTTGTACCAGAATGTTTATTGCAACCTAATTCATAATTGCTAAGTCATGGAAGAAGCCCAAGTGCCCATCGACCCACGAATGGATTAATAAATTGTGGTATATGTACACTATGGAATACTATGCAGCCCTAAAGAAAGATGGAGACTTTACCTTCTTCATGTTTACATGGATGAAGCTGGAAAATATTCTTCTTGGCAAAGTATCTCAAGAATAGAAGAAAAAGTATCCAATGTACTCAGCCCTACTATGAAAATAATTTATAGCTTTCATAGGAAAGGTATAGCCCATTTATAGCCCAAGAATATGGGGAAAGGGGAGGGGGAGAGGATGGGTGGAGGGAGGGTGATTGGTGGGATCACGCCTATGTTCATCTTATAAGGGTACATGTGTATCTTTCTAAATGTAGAATATAAATGTCTTAATACAATAGCTAAGAAAATGACATGAAAGCTATGTTAACCAGTTTGATGAAAATATTTCAAATTGTATATAAAAACAGCACACTGTACCCCATGACAGTATTAATGTACATAGCTATGATTTAATAAAAAAATGAACACTATCCTTTGATTCATTCTTTATACTACAATAGGGGTGATCTCCCCAATTTGTAAAACATAGAAGAAGGCCAAGTAGACCCATGTAGTGTATGCCTCCTCCACAAAAAAGAACCAGAATAGTAAGTAAACACATTTTCAAATAGATTGTCTAGAAGAGTATGTTAGTGTTCATCAGAGAAGTGATGGGAAGCATGAAAAGTAAGTAAAGAGAAGATTTAAGTCAGCTTGCACAGCTGGGGACTGGCTGAGAGCTGGGACAAGCTCCTGCATGTAAGAAAAGAGTAAGAGATAACTCTTCAGAGCTTCACACTCCAAAATTTTTTTTTTTAATTTTTGGGCAGAACTCACTTTGTTCTCAGGCCTAACATAAGGAACTTCCTAGAAATTGCAGAGTCATAACTGCAGAAAGAGAACCCGTAAGAAATCCTATAGGGATCTTAGCCTAGCGCACCTGCAGCTGGGCACCATGCTAATAACCTAGATACCAGGGATCTATACACATGGTTTCTCCCACTGAGCTTCTCTGAGGAAGGAGAGAGAAGGCTGGGGGCACCTGTACAACTCTGGGAAGGTCCCTATGACCCTGTACTGCAGGTTGCTGTTGAAACTGAGACATAAGTGAACTGTATTGCACTTCCCCACATTTTCTTACAATGCTGGCCTGGAATGGTCTCCATGTCTCTGGTCAGAGCCAATAGTTGGTGCCATTTTGACAGTTGAGCTGTGCCCCTGCCCTCAGGCCAAGTTTGAGTGATTTGGCTGCAGCCACCACCAGGCTGGGAAGAGATAAGAAAAACTGAACTCTTCTAAGGACTGCTAGGACTATATCCATCACTCCACCATGGATGGCTATGAGACTACAGACTATCCCACCCAAGTCATTGCTATTACCAGCAACACCAACACAGACCATTTGGTACTCAGGGCATTCTCCACCATCACTACTATCATCACCCACATCACATTAACTGCCTAGGGGATGCAGACCTGCCCATACATCTGACTAGTGCTCCAGCTAGTATCTGAGCAACACAACACAAGTCCCCAAACTTTGCCATCCAGTATCCTAACTCCAGGGCTATCACAAGCTGCTCTGAAACAAAAAAAATGGGCACACTTGGCTGAGTGCTTCACCAATAAGGCCCAAAGATTAGCACAGTTGGTGTCCAAGTATCCAACAAAACTTCATCACGGCTTCAAATAATAAACATGCACTAAACCACAAGGAAAACCACAGATACCACAGATGCTATGTATTACTAAAGAAATGATAATGAAGATCACACTACTGCAGGTACCCAAACCCAAACCAAATAGTCCTAAACAACCAACAATATATATACATATTCCAGAAGAAATTCTCATTGACAAAAATCTACAAAAGCAATTTAAGACATTGGAAGAAGTGACTGCTACACAGATTCTCAAATATCAATGGAGGATACAGAAACACAAAAAAGTGAGGATATGACACCACAAAAATATTACAACAGTTATCCAGGGACAGCTCCCAATCAAAAAGAACTAATTGTGGGTGGTGTCTGTGGCTCAAAGGAATAAGGCACCAGCCCTATATACTGGAGGTGGCGAGTTCAAATCTGATCTTGGGCCAAAACTGCAAACAAACAAACAAACAAACAAACAAAAAAACTCATTAAAATACCAGATAAAGAATTCAAAATTTTGATTTTAAACAAGCTCAATGAGATGCAAGAAAAATCTGAAAACGAATACAAAGAAATCAGAAAATCAGTTACAGATATGAATGAGAAATTTACCAATGAGATAGATATCTTTAAAAATCTTAGAAATTCTAGAACTGAAAAACTCACTAAAGGAAAATATAAAATACATTTGAAACCTTCAATAATACACATGAACAAGCAGAAGAAAAATATCTCAAACTTAAAAGACAGGCCTTTTGAAATGTTCCAGTTAGACAAAAATAAGGAAAAATGAATAGAAAAGAATGAACAAAGCCTTTGAGACATCTATTACAAATTTATTTAAAGACTACTCTTACAAATTATTAGTATTATCAAGGGGAAGAGCAATCAAAAAAATTAGAAAACCTATTTTAAAAAGTAACCAATCAAAATGGCCACAACCAACAAGAAAGTCAAACATCAGATACAGGAGACCCATTGAAGCTCCAGCACACATTGCACAAAGGACTTTACCATGGCATATTCTAATCAGAATTCTTGAAGTCAACATAAAAGAAAGAATATTAAAATTAGCAAGAGAAAGGTGTAGAGTCATCTATAAAGGAAACCCCATCAAACTAACAGTGGACTTATAGGCTGGAAGAGAAAGAGATGATATTTTCAAAGTGTTGGGCAAAAAAACCCCAAAAATTGTCAGTCAAGAATTTTATATCCTGCCAGAATAAACTTCATAAATGAAGGAGAAATAAAATCTTTTCCAGACAAGTAAATGCTGATAAAATGTCTCAGCACCATACCAGCCCTTCAGGAAATGCCTAAAGTGTTCCTTAACATGGAAATGAAAAGCTGATAATCATCAACTTAAAAACACATGATAACATAAAACTCACTGATCTTATAAAACAATCACACAAAGGAAAAGAGAAAGAAACCAAGTGGCTACATGGTAGAGTTTCATTAAAGAGAAATTCATTAAGAGAATTTCATTTTTGTAAACAGAAAAGAAAGAAGCAAATAATTTATACAACAACTTTAAAATACTTCAAGATATGACAGAAAAAAAAGTTTCACATACCAAAATTAACCTTTAATAAATGCTTCCCTAAAAGAAAGATATAGATGGCAGAATGGATCTATCTATCTATCTATCTAGATCTATCTATCTATTAATTTCTATATAGCTATAGCTTATCTATCTAGATATGTAGATATATATAATATTGCTTGTAATATATATATATATATATATATATATATGTATGCTTATGCAAAACTTGCCTTCCTGTAAAGACATGCTTAGACTTTACAGTATAGTAAAGGGGTGGAAAAAGTTATTTCTTCAAATGGAAGACAATGAGGTAGAGTAAGTATACCTATATAAGATAATATAGACTTCAAGTCAAAAATGAAGGGAAAATAGCTGGGCATTGTGGTGGGCACCTGTAGTCCCAGCTACTTGGAAGGCTGAGGCAAAAGAATTGGTAAGTCCAAGAGTTGGAAGTTGCTGTGAGCTGTGACGCCATGACACTCTACTAAGGGTGACAGAATAAGACTCTATCTCAAAAAAAGACAGGGGAGAGTAATGACAAAAAGGTCATTATATAATAATAGGGAGATAAATTAACCATGAAAAAGAAGATAACAATTTTAAAAACAGACATGCAAACATGTTCATATATGCTCAATATTAGACCTCTTGGATTTCTAACAGAAATACCATTACTTAACCTAAAGAAAGAGATACAGCAATACAATATTAGTGGGGAACTTTATTGACAGAACTAGACAGATCACTGAAGTAAGAAATCAACAGAGATTGACTTAAATTGGACTTTAAACCAAATGTACTTAATAGACATATATAGAACATTCCACCCTAGAAGTACAGAATATGTGATTTTTTCACCAGCATATGGAATATTCTCCAATATAGACTACATGTTAGACCATAAAACAAGTCTTATAAAATCTGTAAAAATCAGAATTAATCAAGTATCTTTTTAGATTACAGTGGAATAAGGCTAGAAATCAACATGAGGAGGAACTAGAAGACTACGTAAACATGGAAATTAAACAACATGCTTCTGGATGATCACTGGGTCAATAGAGAAAGTAAAAGTGAAATTAAAAAATTCTGAGATGAATTAAAATGAAAAGATAGCATACCAATATCTGTGGGATATAGCAAAAGCAGTGCTTAGAGAGGAGTTTATGGCATTAAACAGCTAGAGTGAAAAAGTAGAAAGATCCACAAATTAACAACCAAATATTACACTTCAAGGATCTAGAAAGCTAAAAACAAACAAAATCCAAGATTAACAGTAGAAAAAAAAAATCAGAGCAGAGCTAAATGAAACAGAGACAAAAATAATAAAGCAAAGGATCAAGAAATCAAAAGTTGGTTCCTCAGAAAGAAATAAAATTACTAAATCGCTAGTTAGATTAAAGAAGAAGAGAAGATTCAAATAAACAGAATCAGTAATGAAAAAGGAGATATTTCAACAGATAGCTCAGAAATAGAAAAGACCATCAGAGACTAATATGATCAACTATATGTTGACACTAAGAAATCTAGAAAGTATAAATTTCTGGAAGTAAGCGATCTCCCAAGACTGAACCAAGAAGCAATAGAACTCCTGAACAGAGTAATAATGAGTAGAGAAATTAAATCAGTAATGCCTCCCTTAAAAAACCCACACAGTACAAGATGGATTCATAGCCCATGTTTATCAAATATGCAAAGAACTAATACCAATCTTCTTGAAATTGTTCAAAAAAATTAGGAAGAAGGGAATTCTACCAACTCATTATATGAGGTGAATAATGAGTTAATAAAATGAGGCAAGGGCACAACACTAACAAATATTAAAATAAAACTTCAGACAATATCATGATGAGCACACATGTAAAAATCCTCAACAAAACAGTAGGAAATTGAATCCAAGAGTACATCAAAATAATATTATACTATGATCATGTGAGTTTTATACCAAGGATGCAATGATGACCCCACATATAAAAATCAATAAATATAATACACTACACACACAGAATTAAGGACAAAAAATCATATGATCATTTCAATAGACAAGAAAAATCATTTCATAGAATTCACATCTTTTTGTGAAAATCTTCAGCAAACTGGGAATTAAAGGCATATGCCTCAGAATAAGAAAAGCCACATATGCTAAACTCACTGCCGATTCTCACTGAATGAGGAAAAGTTGAATTCATTTCCCCAAAGAACTAGAACAAGACAACACGATGATGCTCATTCAACAAGTTACTAGAAGTGGGCAGTACCTGTGGCTCAAGGAGCAGGGCGTCCGTCCCATATGCTGGAGGTAGTAGGCTTAAATCCAGCCCTGGCCAAAAACTGCAAATTACTGGAAGTCCTTATCAGAGCAATCAGGCAAGAGGAAAATTAAAAGACATCCAAATTGGAAAAGAGGATCCAGAGCCAACAAAGCACAGTGGCAACTTGGGCACTATAAGAGGGGCACCGCACAGTAGGTACTGGACCCCGGGATGGTACAAAAAAGCAGTGGCCTGACTTGTGAGTTTGAGTCTACCAGCTCCAAGGATAAAGGAGTGGCAGTGGCCAGGTGCAGCTGTGATTTGGGCCCTAGGGGCCTAAACAACAGCTCTTCTCCAGGAAGGAGAAATGCTTTAGCAGTTCAAACTCCAAAGGCCTGGTCCAAATTTAGGGAGATGAGATGCCTCAGCAGTTTGGGCCAGAGGTTGGGGTGATACAGATCAGCCAAAGCTCTGTTTCCCCTGGAGGATGGGGGAGGGTCATGGGGTGCCATATCAGCTCAGGCACTTAGGGACTAGGGCTGCTCTGCTGGGCAAGGCTCTGGGCACCCATGGGGCAGCATACCATGTAGGCTTGGGCATGGGTTTGCGTCTGCTTCTCTGGGCTGAAAGTCTGATTTCTTGGGGTCAGGTCACTAGGTTGTTTCAGACAGTGAGGAATGCAACTGATCAGGAGAACTTCTGATTTGGGCCAACTTGCCTGGCTACCAGTGGGCGGAATGCCATGATGTGGGCTTAGTTGTCAAGGTTGTAGCTCCTTGCCTAGAACAAAGCTCTGACTAAGGACAGGGCACTGGGTTGGTGGGGGACAGAAATGGGTGGACAAGAGCATGGCTTTGCTAGGGAACCAGGCTCTAGCTGGGGGTTGAGATAGGTGTGAAGTATTCTATCCTAGATAGCTTGTTCCCACAAAGAAGGGAGCTGCATCAGCTCAGCTGGGGAACAGTGCACACTCTGGGGTGAAGGGATGCGGTGGGGACCTTCATCAGCTCAGCTGGGTAACAGTGCACACTCGGGGTGAAGGGATGCAGGGCTTCTGCCTCTAGCTGTGGTTGCTGTTTTCCAGACAGCACCATGTAGTAGCAATTTGGGCCACAGGTGGCAGGGCACGAAGTGGCCTCCTTCTCTGAAGTAGTTTTGCCTTGTGAACTCCACGTGGCCCTGTAAGCTGGGCCTGCGAGGACTGCAGGATTTTCCAGGAGTGAAAACTGTAGGTGTCCATGGCAGTGACGGGCTGCCGAGGGCCTCCTGCTTACTTTTTTCCAACGGAAAGAAGCTCCTCCTGGTTCTGAGCTGTCTTCAACAGGCAGGTTGGGGGAGGGAGAGGCAGTGTTTGCTCCCCCTCTTTCTGTGGCCATCCGGAGCTTCTGCGCTTGGTGGGCTTTCCGCCACTCCCTTGCTGTGATCGGCATTCTTCTTCAGTGACTCTGTTCACAGTGTAGCTGCTTATTCATTATTTTGGTTCTTTGTCGACGGGAGAGGAGCATTAGGCACTCTAGCCTGCCATCTTGCTCTGCTACACACTCCTAAGATATATTTTGAATATGACTGAAAGAGGGGGATAAATTGGAATGCCAAAGTTGGATTGAATTTTTAACATAGAGACTCATCTCCTGAATTATGTATTATATAATGAAGTGCACTCTTGGTGTAATTAAAGTTCCTTAATTCACAGATATATGTCACTTTTCACGTCATTGAACACTCAAGGGCCTCTAAATGAACTAAAACTAGAAGGTTGTGATTTTCTTACAACTGTATTTTTCCTTGGCTTTTGTGGTAAAGCTAGTTTGACAAGGTATTTGAAAGACTGCTGCAAATATTAAAACCTTTCTATTGTTGATGAAGGAATTTCATACTAGGCAGGAAAAGGGGAAAAAATCAGAGTATTAAATCAACCCTTAACAAAAATTACCTGCTAATTCAGTTCATTAAACTCACCGACCTCATATAATGGTATAACATTTTTAATCATCAAAAAGTGTTAGATAACCAAAATTAATCATCATTAGTCACATGAAACAATGACATACTAGTTTCACTATCAAAATGTATGATTCAACATCACAATTTAATGTTTTTCTTTAGTTATTTGGTCTATAAATCAGGTCTATCAATTATTTACCTTTTAAATTACTGATTGATTGTTCCGATATCAACATAATTCATTTAAAAACCACAGTGAATAGTAAGGTAGTTTCATGATAAAAATCAAGGTGAATTATGGAGATAAAAAAAAGTAATTGCTTCCAAAGAGATAATGATACTTTCAAGCACAGTAATCTTCAAAAAAATGACCACTGTGTGGGGTCTGATAAAGATTTGGATCATCAAAGTCTCAATGGATTCTTATTTAACTACAAATTTTTACCATGATATTGGAAAACCCTCTTGACAAAATTTCTCAATTGTCCAAAGAATAGACTCCTTGTTACCTTCTACAGAGTACTTTTTGTGTACAGGAGTGGAGAGAAGATTTAAAAAGTACATATTTTTCTAGCAAAAGCTTCTTTGCAGTTTCTTAAAAGCACATATTTATTTATTCAAGATTCACTGAACACTTGCTATAGGCCAAACATGGAGACAGGTTAAGGTTAAGGGCATCAAGATGAGTATGACTCAATCATCACCCTTCAGTGACTCACCAATTAGTAAGACTGTCAGAGAAAAATAACTGTAAAGTGACCGAAGAGACACTGTGGGAAGACAGACAAGATCTCCATGAAATAATGTAGGTTCAAGAAAAACTACAAGAAGGAGCTTAAAGACGCCTTGAGCTGAGTCTTTAGGGACAAATAGGAATTAACCAGGCAATCCAGGCAAAGAAAGGTCAAGGAAGAGGGAAGGGCATTTTGGGTAAGGGCAGAGGTGATTAAAACCGAAAATTGGACTTGATACCTGGAAAAGACTTTCACTTTCTCTAAGTCACAGATGATGAAATTGAGAGTCAGACAGAGGCAACACAATGTGCTACAATTTCTTTCACTTCTTTCCCCTGGACAAGTCATATTCATTATTCTGGCTTCTATTTAAATCTCACTTAGCTACTGAAAACATTCTAGACTGACTCTGGGCTACGCAGCTCCCTCTGCTCTGGGCCCTGTGACACTTTTCCCTTCTTGCTTCATAGCACAGGTGTTACTTGCTGTAATTAATTCGTAGTATGTCTGTCATTCTGCTATTCTGAATGTTCTGTGAGGGTAGAAATAACACTTGCCACTGTCACTCTACTGCTTAACAGATCATTAATTAATTACTTAAATCACATACTGGTCTCCTTTATGGCAACTTTCATCTTGAAAATTTCTTGAGTGATTTTCTGTTTATTACTGAAATAAAATATCAGGAAAAATTTGAACTGACTTTCCACCTGGAACAATTATGCTTTTAAATATACTATGAATTACCATAACTTACTTGAATGATGAGAATAATATGTGTCATTTATATGTGACTCTATGCAAGGAAATTTTTCTTAACTGAGTACTAAAATTAATTTGGAAGTCAAAATTCTAATGACTAAAGAAGACCTGTTATAGTGAGACTCTGTCTCTAAAAAATAAAAAAAAGAAGACTTATTTTATGATAGATTATGTGGATAACTTAGTATCTCTGCTATCTACAACTCTATTGCAATCTGAAATTGGATTGTTAGGACTCATTCTCACAATAATCCATGTGGGCGGCAAAAAGAAAGAGGAGCATTAAAAAAAAACAAAAACAAAAACCAAAAAAACCAAGTAAAATTCCTGGAGTTATGTAAATTGGACAACTTATCCAGGGCCAATTGGGGACTCACTCTTATTTGGATAAAAGGCCCCTGAAAGATAATTTTTAGACAATTAATAAAACATTTTATTGAAAATAAAAGTAATTGGTAATTATTTTTATCTCCAGTAATAAAAATGTAATGCCAGAAATAGATATTTAAATAAAAGCCATGGCATTTTCCTAACCAGCGATAGTACTAGAACAATTTTATTTTAGTAAAATAGGTAAGTTAATCTTCTCTTCTTGCCCCAGAAAAATGAATATTCCTTGAGGGTCCATCCTTGATCTTTTCTGGAGAAACCTCTCTTTATTTCTGTTGGAATAATTACCAAAAAGTACCTTTGGCTCCTGTGTCTGAATTTTTTCATGATATGTCAGATGCAGCAAGTGCAAAACTGAAATGAAACATTTAATACTATTTTGTTGAATAAATACTTTTCCTTTCCAAAACTATCCCTCCTGTTGACATCTCCACGTTTGTAAATAGAAAAATCATTGTCATAGTTACAAAATTTTGAATTAATCCTAGGACGTTTTCTTCTCCTTTCCTTACTTTAACATATCGTTAAGCTCTGTTGCTTCTCCTGAATGATCTCTTGACCTGTCCCTTACTTTCATGCCTCTGCCACCATGTAAGGACTCTGGCCACCGGCATCTTGAGCCATTGTTCAGATCTCTCACAGTGCTTCTCCCCATCTTGTACACAAGGGCCAAAATAATGCTCAGTGAAGTTCTGATTACTTCACTCTTCCTTTGGCTCTGAAAGCTTCATTTGCGTCTTCTCGTGTGACGGACATCAGAAAGTCTCCTGAACAGTGTTTTCAGGGACTTTCATGGTCTGACCCAATACCTTGCAGCGGCATTTGGCACTCCCTGCTCTCATAGAGCTGAAGCCCCCGCCAACCTGGCTTGCCCACTATTGTCAAATGCGCAGTGACCGCTGCCAAGCACTTGCCAAGGTATCTCTACCTTTCTAGTCTATCGGAATCCTACTCTCTTCAGTTTTGTGTCCTCTGGGATGGGGAATGGCTATTAAATATCAGAAGCCTTCAACACTGAGGGCTGCAGAAATTGATTTTGTAATTCTCACAATAGTACTGTAATGTAGATACTGCTTTGTAAATTTTACAATTTATTTGCTCATCTTGGGAAACATTTGCTGGGTGCCTAATACAGTCACCATGCTTGTTGGTGAGAATGGAAAACCTTTGCAATTATGGTATTTTTCCTGAATTAAAACTTAAGAGAGATTTAATAACTTGGTTCAAATTAGTAAATGGCAGAATTGAAACTTGAATTAATGTTTCTCCGGCTCCAAATTGTGTGCCTGTTTCATTATAAGGCTGAGGATAATTTGGGCTGTACATGGAAGAGTTTTTTCTTTTCTTTTTTTTTGAACTACTCAGTTTTTCCCTGCTAACTGGACCCACTTTGATACATTTAAAAAATGTGTGTGCATATGTGTGTGTGTGTGTGTGTGTGTGTGTGTATGAGGTAGGGGATGGATGGGGACGGAGGGTAATTGGAGTGAGTGGGAGAGTTAGAGAAACTTACCAGATGCATGCCTACTTGCCTGTCTGCCTTCCTTACTTCCTTCCTTCCTACCTTCCTTCCTTCTTTCCTCCCTCCCTCTCTCTCTCTCTTTTTTTGAGACAGAATGTCACTCTGTTACCCAGGGTAGAAGTGCCACGGTGTGTTGTCAGCCTAGTTCACAACAACTTCAAACTCCTGGATTCAAGCAATTCTTCTGCTTTAGCCTCTTCAGTAGCTGGGATTGCAGATGCCCACTCCAACGCCCTGCTAATTTTTCTACTTTTAGTAGAGATGAGGTCTCGCTCCTGCTCAGGCTGGTCTTGAAAACCTGAGCTCAAAGAGACCCTCTTGTCTTATACTCCCAGAGGCCAGGACTATAGGCATCAGCCACTGTACCTGGCTGTTCCCTGATGTTTTTAATATCTATCTCATCCTTGTAGTTGACAACCACTGTATTAAAAATATATAGCAAATCTCTTGCATTATTCTCTATGTAATTGGTTTATATATTCAGCACATATTACCCTGATTATAGTTTTTGTTTCTCTAAGAAGGAAGGACAGTTATACTGATTGACTGAATACTGGTATTTTGCAAGGCACTTTATGTATAGTATCTCCACGTTCTCATAACAAGCACATCAGAAAGACATTTTTATCCTGATTTTTCTCATAAAGAACCAGTTACCCAGCTGGAAACAGGCAGAGACAGAATTTGAACTCTTTCTGCGTGTTCCTGGACTCCTCTGCTTTACACCACAAGGCGTCCTTGTCTGTCTTAAATTCCCTGACAGGCAGAGACCGTGTTTTTCCCTTTACCCCGTAAAGCACTTAACACAATGCCTTACATAGAATATGCTCTCTACATAGTTAGTCTAAGGAACGAAGAACCAAAACAGACCAGGAAGCCGTTCTTTGTTCAGGGAAATCAAATGAGCATCAATGTATAAAGCCCTTGAAGAATAAATAAGCCATCTGAAATTATAATGTCAGACACATTATTACATTTCACAGTTTTTCACAATTTGCACATTCCTATTGATCCATGAACTAATTTAATTACATAGATTATTGCATTACGATATAGTTTGGTATTGCCATTTTCCCTAGCATGTTGTTGGATGGAGATAAATTTCTCAGAAAGAAAATATATTACAGAAGAGTCTAAATAAAGATGAAAGGATTTGCATTCAACTCTTCCATAGCAGGAGCGTGCTGGCTAGTTCCCTTTAGCATCTTTTAATGATTTTGTCCAGAGCAGTTTTAAGTATTCTAAGTGAAGAAGCTTCAATCAATTCTCAAAGAACACTATGAAGAAACTGAGATATTTGAAGGAAAATTGTTCTGCTATGTAACTTTTTTCCCTCCCTCCCTCCCTCCCTTCATTACTTCCTTCCTTCCTTCCTTCCTGTGTTTCTTTCAATATATTCTAACAGTTTGTTCACATTTGAACTCTGGAAGAAATAAGGACACTAAAAATGTCTTTCTAATACTTATTTATCTTTATATAATCATAAATAGAATAAATTTAGTTTTTTTCTTTTTGTTTACATAATTCTTTATTACTATGGAAGTTTGATCTCTTTAGCCATATATAATTCTTATATCCATTTGTTATAAAATGCCGTGTTTTGTGTAGTTTTAAACATTTTGAAAATATTGTGATATTTGAATTTATCCTCATTTGAGGCACATAGGGCTGCTTGTTGGACTTTCTGATTTCAGTGCACAGAAGTATGGTCAGGTTACTTCAGCTGTAATGGTGGTCATAAGAACTGATAGGAAAATAATGAAAAGGAAGCCATATTAACCTTGCAGGCGGAAGTCACAGAGAACTTAGATTTCAAAATTTACATAGTTTATTTAATGTGCTTTGACAGTACATTCAAAGCGATTTTTGTTTCTTCTTGGTAACTGTGATGAGGAAGGGTAGACTGCTCTTGATGCTCGTGTCAGTGTCTCTCTGAACCTCGTGCTTCCCTTTGACTCATGATTTCTGTAAATTCATGGCTTTTTTCTTGCCACATTATCTCTGTGTTTTATTATTCTTATTATGTTTTACTTCAGCCCGCCCCATTGCCTGTGTTTCTCTCTGGCCATGATTTCACGTCAGACATTGAGTCCCAGACATAGAAACACAAGGGGAAAAAATATTTTTCCAGCTTCTTGTGGAGGATGGAGTTGGGAGTGTGTCAAATACTAACAGTATTACACTTGTGTACCTAAGTGGAATTTAGCATTGTTTTGATATTACAAATGTGGACCTACAGTCTCCGAAAAACTACACGATTTGTTCATGTTCACAGAGCTGCTGAGGGTGGATTCAGATTTAGTGCACAGTTTTCCCAAGATTTACATTCAATGAATACAACTATCTATGCACATTCTTCTTGACTTAATTTCCTTAGTGCCCCTAATAAAATATGCATCTTTCTGATGTTTGGCATCTTTATTTGTAAAACCAGAGCTTCCTAGGGTTGTTGGGAGATTAAATCAGATGATATATACATGGTGTAAAGCTGTTGGCACAGTGGTAAGGAGTTAAAGATTTATAACTATTGCCATTAGTTTCTGTAGTATCTGAAGTATATGTATATTTGTATCTTGTAACCTACTTTGTTTTTCATCAGAGTGGTTTGCCACTTTATTCTTTTTATTTTCTCAATGATTTTTCTTTTAACATGTATTCTCCCTTTTCTAAAACGTTTTTCAGATTATTGACAGTGATGATAAGAAGGATGCAGTTGAGGATGATGAAGACAGTTAAGCTTAATTGAACAATAATCTGCTAAGCACTTTACTTATACCACTGAATTTTAATGACATTCACTTAAGTTATTCACTATTATTATCCTTATACGAGGAAACTGAGGCTTGGAAATGTTAAGTTACAAAGCCTTGTAAGACCTAGAACTGCCTCACCTAAGTTCCAGAGATTTTAACCAGGACACTCCTGAGATATTATTTTCCTTAACAAGATGTATTGCTTAGTAGTCAAGGGACCCATAATCACCCACTCACTGTTTCTAATCTCCATTGCTTCAGTAACTGTTCCAAGAAGTATCTACCTGACCTGTGCCTGACTAATTATTAATTTACTTTGGTTTTTGCTTTTTGCTTTTTTTTTTACACAAATTTAGAAGACAAATTCCTTCTTCTGCTGGCTGATGATAATATTGAATATTGAACCCTACACTTGGAAATGGCCATGTTTCTGGTCTTGTGAATAAGTCAGTGTGGGCATGGATGGAGAGTAAGGAAATGGAACACCCTGATGGTTTCCTCTGCTTGCTTCCTATTGTGCCCAGGTCTCATTTTTAAATATTCTGGGCAGGATTAGATTTATTAGGACATAGAATTCACCATTCTTTCTTTCTTTCTTTTATTTTCTTGAGACAGAGTCTCATTATGTCACCCTCTGTAGAGTGCTGTAATGTCACTGCTCGTAGCAACCTCAGACTCTTGGGCTTAAGCAATTCTCTTGCTTCAGTTTCTGAAGTAGTTGGGACTACAGGTACCCACCACAACATCTGGATTTTTTTTGTTGCAGTTGTCATTGTTGTTTAGTAGGCCAGGCCCGAGTTTGAACCCGCCAGCCTCAGTGCATGTGGCCGGCACCATTATCACTGTGCTCCAGACACTGAGCACCATTCTTTTAAAGCTAGTTCAAGTTCTGCCACTTTCTAGTTGACTAATAAGATATCATTCCCTCCTGAAATAAAGAGAAATAGAGCATAAGATTACACAATTTATAAAATGAGAAAAACGATTGCAATGTGAAAAGAAGCAGGCCAGGCATGGCGACTCACACGTGTAATCCACCACTTTGGGAAGCCAATACAAGATGATCTCTTCAGGCCAGGGGTTCAAAATTAGCCTGGGCAACTAAGTGAGATTCTGTCTCTACAAAGGTGATTCAGGTCTGGTGGTTTATACATAGAATTCTAGCTATTCAGGCTGAAGCAGGGGATCACTTGTGTCTAGGAATTCAAAGTTGCAGGGAACTATGTTAGTGCCATTGAGCTCAGGCTCTAGGTAACAGAGTGAGAACCTGTCTCTAAAAAGAAAAAAAATAAAAGAAAGAAACAAGCAAATAAAAATTAAAATTAGAGAAAAAAAGATTTAACAAGAAATTTAAAAATATATAGTATATAAAATGATTATTTCACTCTGATGTTAAATTAAGTTTAGCCTAAAACTGCCTCCTTACATATTTTAAGTTTGGCCTAAAAGTTTTCCCATACATAGTGAACTGTAACATAATGGGGTGTGCAAACAAACTGTAACCTACTCTTGTTAATAAGTAGTTGAGTCTCAGCATTCACAGGCAGGCAATTGTTCAAACTATGTTCAAGTAATGCAAATGCAAGCTGGCACAATGGCACACGCCTATAATCCCAGCAACACTGGAGGATTGCTTGAGCCCAGGAATTTGAGACCAGTCTGGGCAACATCGTGAAATCCTTGTCTCTATTAAAAAAAAAAAAATATATATATATATATATATACACACAGCATCCTAGGAATTTACCAACAATTCTTTTTGGGAACAAACATTCATTAAAATGTTCAAAGGATCGGCGGACTCTTCCCTCCGTGTGTGCGTGTGTGTGTCTGTGCGTGCGTGCGTGTGTGTGTGTGTGTGTGTGCGCGCGCGCGCGCGTCCCCAGCTGGAGAATTGGGCCGAGTGGCTTCCCCCAGCTCGGCCCTTGCTGAGCCGGCGCCTCGGAAGCTCCAGCCCCAGAGGTCCTCTGTGTTCGCACAGGCCGCCCCTCGGGATTGCGTGGGGCAGTTTGCCGCCTGGGTCCAGTCGGTCCCTGCAAACCCCGCAGAGTTTGAGCAGGGACACTGCTTGCCTCTCACCTCATCTTCCAGGATCTTATTTTCAATAAATCTTTTGTTTTGTTTTGCTTTGTTTTTCCTCAAAAAAAAAAAAAAATGTTCAAAGGATCACATTTATTCACTTTAGAAGAAAGCTTAATGAATATCTTTATCTAAATCAACATAGAACTAGGAAAAAAATTCGTTCTAAGAAATCTGGGCCACTCTTTTCAGCTTAAAAAATGAGTAATTGAACATCCGATGTGTGCGTGGCACCATGCTAGATTCAGCTTGGAACTCGATGATGAATAAGCTACTTCGTGCCTTTAAAAAATTAGTAAGGGGCAGCGCCTGTGGCTCAGAGGGTAGGGTGCCAGCCCCATATACCAAGCGTGGTGGGTTCGAACCCGGCCCCGGCCAAACTGCAACATAAAATAGCCAGGTGTTGTGGCAGACACCTGTAGTCCTAGCTGCTCGGGAGACTGAGACAAGAGAATTGCCTAAACCCAGGAGTTGGAGGTTGCTGTGAGCTATGTGACGCCACGGCACTCTACCAAGGGTGACAACGTGAGACTCTGTTTCAAAAAAAAAAAAAAGAAATTTGTAAGGTGTAAGACTAGTACCCAGAGCAGGATAAAAGGTCCAGAAAGCCGGTATAAGACAGCACGATACCAACTCAGAAGTTAGATAATGTAGTTTATGTATTTGTCATCAGTGTATGTGTCACCATAGAGTATAGAACATAACCTTACTATTTTTCTAAATCAAATTATGACTCTGAGCTTCTCATTTGCTAAGGAAATAAAAAAATTCTGTTTTGTTTGAGGGTCCTACTTCAGCCTCAGATTTCAGAGTCAACTGGAATCTTTCCTGGGGCCTAGAAAGTGCAGAAAAGGAAAGGCCTCTGGTCTGCAGTCTCTCCGCTGGTGCCCGAAGAGTGGCTGTGGTCCAGCCTCGCATGGTCTACTCAAGGCACCTGACTTTGAAACTTGCCTGGCAAGTGGGGACCTGGGGTCTTTCAGCTTTCAATAGCTTGGTTATTATATTAGTCAGGACTCTCCAGCGAAACAAACCAATAGGAGATATATAGACAGTAGACCCTCTGTAAGTTGACCATCCAAGGGATGGTAACAGTCTGGACAACCTACAGGAGTGGTCAGCATCAGGCCTACTGTACTGATACATACATGTGTGTATGTCTGGTCTATGAAAATTAGGTCAATTGAAGGAGGTGGCAAAGGTAGGGGGTGGGTCAGCTATGGAAGTCAGACTATAGATTGATTGATTAGATAGGTAAATATCTAGGAAGAGATTGCTTATAAGATATTGGTCCTGGAATTACGGAGGCTGAGAAATTCCGTAATTTGCTGTCTACAGTATGGATACCTAGGAAGCCAACTGTTCAGTTGAAGTCCTGAGAACCAGAGAGCAACGGCTCACATCATAGTCTGGGTCTGAAGGCCTGCAAACCAGAAGAGCTGAGGGCCCTCAGCTAATAGGACAATGCCCATCCACGTTGGGGAAGGCCCTCTGCATTAGTCAGCCCACCGATTCCAACTGCTAATCTCTCCTGGAAATACACACCCGGACATGATGTTTAACCAGCTACTGGGCATCCCAAGGTTGACACATAAATAAACAAATATATGTATTTATTTACAGCTGAGAAACAGCTATAGCTATTCCCGTGTTATTTTTAAACATGTCCGTTGTGAGAGCATTGGATGGTTTGCCTGCTCTGTCCATCAGCCTTAGCCTTGGGGAACCGGGGCCTTTGTACCTCCCACACCTTTCCTCTCAGCCTCCTCCAGCCAGGTCTCCCAACACAAGGCAAGGACTCCATGGAGCCAAAGGGGTGGGCCTGCTTGGAATCCTCAGCAAACTCCTCTTCCTTAAAGACTGCCCTACAGCCTGCAGTTAGGACTTCTTCTCTGGGTTCAAGCCCCCAAGGATGTACCATGTGGCCAGCGTATGGCCCAGAGGCACCTGCTTGCCAAAGAGTTGGGATATGGAGGATGTGACTGGAGCTTGGGCATGAGCAGGGGCACCTGAGACCCCTCATGCTGTGGCTCAGGAAAGAGCTGGTGTGGTCAGAGCAGGGAGCCTGGAGACTGGCAGTGAGCCACAATACTCTGGCAAGAGTCTCTGAAGAATCTGATAACTCTACATGCAAACCTGGCTCTCCAGGACATTGTGAAGGTATTCTGAAGAATGGAGGATGTTAGTATTTTATGAACCATCTGTCAGTTTGATTAATCACTTCTAAGAATTTGTCCATATGTACAGCCAACCCCCAGTGGCCTGTGTTCCCTTCCCTGCAGCTCCTCTTTCCCCTCCTGTACTCCCCCTCTCCCCTTCTCCTTTTCCCCACTCACCAAGCTCGAGGCCTGATGCTCCATCTTCGCCTTTACGTAAGTTCCCCTGAACGCAATTCCAGACATATACATCTGGCCTCTCCTAGGAGTGGGAGTAGAATGTGGAGTGGTAAGACCAGAGGGTCATCTCACCACGTCCCCATAACATGGATTCTAAATGGAACTCTACATTTGTTTTATTTCCTTACTTTAGCAGGGTCATTTAATTACCATCCTGGCATCAAAGAGTTAGGTGACTGCTACATGTAGGTATTTAAAAAATGTTTGAGAATTAAACTTAACTAATTTAGAATGGGCTAGAGAAACATACCTGCTGCCAGAAGGGCCTGCTCTCCTGATGCTAAGGCCCGTCATTACCCTCTTATCATCAGGTGGCGATCTCTCTTTGTGCACTTGCTCTGTCCCCAATGCATTGGCCTGAACAATCTCTGGCTTAGCTGAGTATTTTCCTTCACATCTGGAGTACATCGCTAGGGGCAAAACACCACCAGGGCGGTGACTGAGGCAGTTAAACACTCCCAGAGAGGGGACTCTGGAGTGGTGTGGGGCATGGGCTGACTCAAATCAGGCACCCGGAGAGCAAAATCTTGCACTCAAGTGCATAATCCATCATAACCGGTTTTTACTGAGCTGTTCTTCGTAGATAAGTGTGTCCACGGCCATCCTCGGGAGTGAGATTCCTTCTTGTTTGTACTCTACTACCCTCACCTTCATTCTGCGCTAGGAGCTCAGGAAAACATCTAAAAGACATTACACACCAACTTAAAAAAACACCAGAACAAACAACAAGTAAGTGCCGCGGCAGGGATAGGTACTGCCATTCAGACTTGGAAGGCCTCTTTCTGTATCCCTCTGGGACACTCGTGACAAGGGGTGATTGGAAGAGAGCCATGTCTCAAACCAAACCAAAGTTGGTGTGAAGTCATGAGGTCATTTGGAAAATTTCACTAAAGAGCCAAGTAAGTATCCCCTGCAGGGTGTGGGAGGCAGTGCCACCGCGCTGACCATCCCAGCCTCACTACCGAGGGGTTCTGGGGACCACTGTGAGTCAGTCCCCTTTCCTGCACCGGAAGGTACCACGGAGCAGGAGGCAGTTGGGGTAATAGCCGAGGTTACCAAGAGGAGGAGAATAACCCTCCGTGAGAGTTATTTTCTTTCTTTCTCTCTATTGCCCATCCCTTTCAAGACTGAGTCTCACTCTGTCACCCAGGTAGACGCAGTGGCGTCATCATAGCTCACTGCAACCTCCAACTCCTAGGCTCACGTGATGCTCCCGCCTCATCTTCCCAAGAAACTGGGAATACAGGCACATACACCACATCTGGCTAATTTTTCTTTTTCTTTGCTTTTTTATTTTTTGTAGAGACAGGGTCTTGCTATGCTGCTCAGGCTGGTCTAGAACTCCTAGCCTCTTCTGGGATTATAGGTGTGGGCCACTGAGCCTGGCCTATGAGGATTACTTTTATGTACTTCCTATTAACACATGGATCAGGGTCAGTAAACATTTGCTAGCAGGAGAAGGAGTTTACTGAGGAGATGACTTGCTCCCTGGGTCTGGCCCTGCACAGCCAGCTCTCACAGCAGCCAGCATGGACTCTGGCCTGAAGTCTGCCTTCAGTAACGTCCCTCCCTTAGGAAGGTAAGCAAGGACAGACAGACTGGGAGGGTGGGACATGAGGGGGTTCAGTGAACACCAAGACCAAACAGCCACATGGAGTTGGAGGGAGGAGAGGCAGAGGAAGAACATGCTCTTATTCGTACAGAGAAAAAGGCAGCCCAGAGCAGCCAACAGAAAGGAAACCAGAAATAACCCTACCAGGCAAAGAGCTACAGGAAGAGGAAACAGCAAGGAGAAAATCCACAACAGAAAGAAAAGTGCTTTACAAGCAGTATCTCCCAGTCTGAATTGTTTAACCCTTCCCACCCCCACTGCGTTCCTCACTGTGGAGGAAAGGCAGACCCTGGGCTGGAGGAAGCAGGATGGGAAGAAGCCCCCAAGTGCTGAAGGGGATCCAGCCATTCCATTCTACTCCATGGTACATGAGTCTAATAGAAAAACATTTCCAGCTTCCCAGATCTTCAAGTGAATGTTTGCCCAGGATTACTTAGTGTCAAGGAGCTAAAGGTCTCCCAGTGTGGGAAGCCCAGCATTCCCTTCGAAAGTGTCACCCACAACCAACAACCTGGGTCCTCACCAAGGACCAAAAAGTAGATTCGATACACTGCAGATATCATTAACTAATTGGCATAATCCGTATATGTGTTTTATAAATATATATGTAATATGCACTTAAAAATATAAAATTTCAAATGTGTACTAATCCATCTATCCCTTCTTTGCCACTGGAAGCACAACCTCAAGCGACATTAAGTGAGGCCACCTGCTCTGTCTCATCTTTCAATCGCCCTCTGAGTCCTTTCTCCCTTTTTCTACCCATTTCCAGCTCAAGACTTTCAGGACTGTGCGCTTCAGTCACTATTTACTCAAAATGTGGTTGGCTGACCATCAGCATGGCTCATGTGAGAGCGTCTTAGAAATGAAGCCCCCCATAACTTGCCCCAGATCCACAAATTCAACAGTCCACATTTTTTTTTTTTTTTGGAGACGGAGCCTCAAGCTATCTCCCTGGGTAGAGTGCCATGGCATCGCAGCTCACAGCAACCTCCAACTCCTGGGCTCAAGCGAGTCTCCTGCCTCCACCTCCCAAGTAGCTGGGACCACAAGTGCCTGCCACAGCGCCCGGCCATTTTTTGGTTGCAGCCATCATTGTTGTTTGGCAGGCCCGGGCTGGGGATTCGAACCCACCACCTTAGGTGTATGTGGCTGGCGCCTTAGCCGATTGAGCCACAGGCGCCGAGCCAACAGTCCACATTTTAACAGCATCCTGGGTGATTTGTGTGTGCTCATTCAGGTCACCCAGGCCATGCTCTGGCCTGCTTTCTATTTCTGTCCTGTCCCTTGGACGGGTATTATTTGGGCCATTCGCTCTTACTTATCCCCGAGGGAAAACATCTGGATAATTATAGCCCCTCTACATATTCCTGGTGACCTAACCTAACATCCAAATGTGACTTAACCTGTTCCTCCTACAAGCCCCAACTCAAAGCAGGAGAACCGAGTGTGGGATTTTCAACAATAGCAATTTTCTGCAGAAGGAATTTTCCAGGAATGAGGCCCTTGCACTGTTTCTCTAATCATACCGTGGGAAGCATTTTAGAACAGCAGGATGTGAGCTCAGAAAATGATAAAAGTCAAAACTGATTAGAGGCTATAAACAAGACCCAGTGCTAAGAATGGTGTCTCTCAGGGAAATCTGTTTCCTTAACCCCAAACTGCTTTTGCAACTCCAGAAAAAGAGCACAGTTCCAACATCTCAGGGATTCTATTGCGAAATTTTGTTTTCTGATCTTCTCCAGGAACGTAAGCGTTTCTAAAGAGGAGAGCAAAGGTTTTCGACAATCTGTTATTGCACACTGCCTATCTCCCCGTGTGTTTCGTAAGTTACCCCAGTTTCATAAAATTTGGACTTTAGAGTCTCAAAGTGCCAAACTATAAAAATATAAATTAAACCAAAGCAATAAATTTCTCAATAAACATGAGAAAGTATGCCGCAAAACTGTATTCATCTTATGTTCTCTAGCCTGTCGGTCTAAAGCTCAGAATTCTGAACATTTACACAGATAGCTTGACTCTCTGGATTATAAAATTCTACTACACATAGAACTAAGAAAATGTTAGGATAGTCAGCGTTACAGGGCATTGATTCACTTCCAAGAAATGCAATTCACAAGCACCCTCCTGATTACCCAGGCAAGTTTCAGCTTGCTCAGTTTATCAGCGTTCCTGGAAAGCCTTTCACATCACTTGCTTTTTGTGTATCTCGACACGTACAACCCACATCTAGACAGGTGATTTCTTGATTGCAGCCCACGCCTTTTCCCAAAGCAATGAAAGCCAGTGACTTTCATTTAAGTCATTATTTCACACACCGCTGCACCAAATCTGGCTATGAGACCGGGTAACATTTTGTGAGAAGTTGGCCTAGAGGTCAACGATGATGAGGAAGATTTGAAATATGAGTGAAAGTTACACAAAAGAACGAGTAGTGAAACTAACTAAGAGTAAGATGTTCTTTCTCGTATGAGAAAGGGACTCAACCCAGATAAATCATCAAATAAAAATTTACAGATCAGGCAGCGCCTGTACCTCAAAGGAGTAGGGCTCCGGCCCCATATACCAGAGGTGGTGGGTTCAAACCCGGCCCCAGCCAAAAACTGCAAAAAAAAAAAATTTATGGCTACAAGAGGAAAAATAATAGGAAATCCTAAATCTACACTTCTTTGATATTGGAATACATGACATAAAGTGGGGAAGGTAGATGGAACAATGATGCCTTAGTAGGTCTTGAATGAATTTGAAATTTCTAAAGCCAGGCATGGTGGTGGTCACCTGTAATCCCAGTTCCTCAGGAGGCCTAAGGGGTAGGATCTATTGGGTCCAGAAGTTTGAGGGCAGCCTCGGCAACATAGGGAGACCCCATCTCTAAAACAAACAAAGAATAATTTTCAAAGACTCAAAAATTTCAAAAAAAATCCACCAAAAAAGCACTGGGAAAATCAGCCTAGAGCATGATGAGTGTTTTTTAAAAGCGGTTCTATTTTTATTGTTTTTACTACTTTTTAATTATGAAATATTTCATTTTGTAAAAGAAAACCCAAATATTCATGGTACATATTTATCTCTGTATCAGTGTGTATAAAGACATATGCATAGAAATAATGAACATGTTATGACTTATCAATTAAAAAACTAGTTGAACATCTCGAAAACGTAGGAACAAACACAGGTACTCAATACTAAACTGGAAGTCATCGATCCATGTTTAAGCGCACATATGGAAATAAATCTCAATGAGAATCAAGCTGGGGGGAGAAGGAAGGAGGCCGGGGTAAATTCACACCTATTGGGTACAGTGCACACTATCTGGGCGAAGGCCACAGTTACATGTATAACTTTGACTCAATCTGTACAAAAACAAAGTATGTAAACAAAACCCCCTAATATTCTGAAATAAAAAATAAAATAAAATGATTGTAGTTGAGAAAGTCTGATGGTCTCCATTCTCTCACTTGCAGCCTCCCTGGTGGTTAAGTGTAGTAGCCCTCTGACCAGGTTCTGTGCAGTCTTTGATCATGGTCTCCAAAGGAAAGGAACATAGCAATCTCTTTTCTTTCTCTCCTTCCAGTGAGTTGGAAGTTGTAGCCAGCCATTTTTGATCACAAGGACAGAAGCAACATCCTAAAAGTGGCAGACTAATGAAATAGAAGGAATCCATGTCCCTGAAACCATGGAGCTGCCATACCAGCCCTCAAGCCCTCAGCCCTGGATTACCTACTGAGACATTAGATGTGGAAAAGCAACTTAGTCTGGCTCAGCTCGGCTGCATCCTAATATGATTACCAATATGGGCCCTCCACAGGAGCCCTTCCTGTGCTCTCTATTAGAAGTAACAGCTACCCAGCCTTGTGTTCATGATTCTCTGCTTTATAGCGTTGCCACGTGGGCACATATTCCTAAAGGCAAAGTCTTGTGCGTTTTTGAACTTTATATAAATAAAATCATACTGTGTGCACTTTTTTCATGACCTGCTGAAAAGGTCATGACAGACTGAATGATCTTGCCTCCTAAATTCATGTTGAAGCCCTCACCCCCACTATGACGGTATTTGGGGAACTAATTAGGTTTAATGAAGGTTGGCACCTCATGATGGGATTAGTACCTTTAAAAGAAGAAGCCCAGAGATCTTCTCTTCTCTTTCTCTCCCCTCTCTCTCTCTGTCTCCCTGCCTTCCTCTTCCTAACTCTCCCTCTGCCAGGAAAGTTTGGCTGTCTGCAAGCCAAGAAGAGAGTCCTCATTGGAGAACCAAATTAGCTGGCATCTTGACCTTGGACTTCACAGCTTCCAGAACTGTGAGAAATAAATTCCTATTGTTTAAGCCAAAACAGTCCATGGTATTTTGTTAAAATTGCCCCTGCTGACTAATATATTTACTATTTCCCCCTCACTCAACACTATGCTTGTATAATTCATTCTTGTCAATAAGTATAGCTATAGTTCACTAATTTTTCACGGCTATATTAAACTTGCTATGTAATATTAATTACTTGAAAATACTGGAAAATTTGTTCCCTACTGTGTTGTTGATATTTGAGTTATTTGTAGCTTTATGGTATTATATGAAGGTGCTATGAATATTCTTATACCTGGAATACATACGCAGAAATTTCTCTGGGATATATTCCTGGATTGCATTTGGGTGTCACAGAGTCTGTGCATCTTCAACTTTACGGGATAATGCCAGGTTCTTTTTCAGATGGTTGTACCCATTGACTTTCCCTTGCTAATACTTGCATTTAGGTAGGCTACAAGATTAAGTTCTGGCCAATAGGATGTACAACAGTCCCCCGCTTATCTTTAGGGTTATGTTCCAACAGCCCAGTGCATACCTGAAACCACTCTGTGGTTTTTAGCTGATAACGAAGGTGGCTGATAAATGACTAACAGTTAAGTAGCACATTAGCATGGATATGGTAGGCAAAGGAATGGTTGGCAGGCCCAAGTAGATTGAAGTGGGATGGAACAAGATTTCATCATGCTACTCAGAACAAAGTGCAATTTCAAACTTATAAATTATTTATTTCTGAAATTTTCCATTTAATATTTTCGGACTGTTAGTTGACTGTGGGTAACTGAAACCCTGGTACAGTGAAACCATGGATAAAGGCGGGCTACTGAGTGGAAAAGTATTATTTAGGACTTTTGGAAAGGCACCCTAGTTGCTGGCTCAGCAGAGCAGTATCCCCTCTTTTTCTATCCTCTTCCTCTTTTCTGCTGCTTGAAATGCAAAGAAGATGGCTGGAGCTCTAGCAAGCCATTCTGAACCAGGAGATGACAGAACGCTAGGAACAAAAAAACCTGACTTCCTGATAACCATGGAACCACCCACCCTAGCCTTGGAGTGCCAATTATAGACATCTTTTACCAAGAGAGAAGTGAACTTCTATTTTATGCCACCATGTTTTGCAGTTTTTTGCTATAGTTAGCTTAATACAAGCCTAGGTGATTATTTTGGTTTCTTACTGATTTCTAGGAGTTCTTTATGTAATCTAGGTACTATGTGGATTTTATTTGAAATATTTTTCCCCAGCTTATGGTTTGTCTTTTCATTCTCTTCATAATGTCTTTTCATGTACATTGGAAACTATTTCTAATACAATTGAATTTATTAATCTGGAAAGGATTTTTCCTTGGATTATTTGTGGCACTGGTAAATTAAGGTCCTCTGCCCGAAGCCAGCCTTGTTTACAGTGGATCTCATCATTCTATTTCCTTTCTTGCATTTGTCAGCATCACTTTTCACACTAAAAAATTGGGTGGTGACTTACTTGCTGCTGTGGACTGTGGCCGTCGGGGTCGGTGAAGGATTCCAAGATGGCTGGGCAAAAACTTGCTGTAAAAGCTATTGACTGGGTAGCTGTCGGAGAGATCATACCCCCAAACCTACAGGCTATTGCTAATTCCCTGAAATCTTGGAATGAGACCCTCACCTCCAGGTTGGCTACTCTACCTGAGAACCCACCAGCTATTGACTGGGCTTACTACAAGGCCAATGTGGCCAAGGCAGGCTTGGTAGATGACTTTGAGAAGAAGTTTACGGCCCTGAAGGTTCCTGTACCAGAGGATAAATACACTGCCCCAGTGGATGCTGAAGAAAAAGAAGATGTGAAAAATTGTGCTGAGTTTGTGTCTCTCTCGAAGGACAGGATTGTGGAAAATGAGAAATAGCTGGAGAAAATGAGGAACATGATTCCATTTGAGCAGATGACCATTGAGGATTTGAATGAAGCCTCCCCAGAAACTACATTAGACAAGAAGAAGTATCCCTATTGGCCTCACCAGCCAATCGAGAATTTAGAAAATAGTCTGGGACAAAGTTCTGGCCCTTATGTTACACAATCCGGACAGTAAAAATACAAATAATTCCATTTAAAAAAATTGGGTGGTATACAGTCAATGAAAGGCACCGTCTACAGATACCCTCATATTGCTCTAGGGCAGAGGCTGCCAAACATTTTTCTGCAAAGGGCCAAAGTGGTATATGCCCTAGGCTTTGCAGGCCACATGTCTCATCACAACTGAACTCTGCTGCCCTACAATGAAAGCGTCACACAGTATGCAAGGAATAAACATGGCTTTATTCATGGTACTAAAATTTAAATTTCGTATAATTTCACATCACAAAAATTGATTTTTTCCCCCAGTCATTTAAAAATGTAAAAACCATCCTTAGCTCACGAGCTGTAGAGAAATCAGAGGGGGGCTAAGTCTGGCCAGCAGGCAGCAGTTTGTTGAGCTCTGCGTGGAAGTGCTGGGACAGGTGGGATGGGGGTGGCAGGGTGACATGCACCTTCTGATTGATAGGTGTTGCTCAACTTAATTATCCTAGAAGCAGTTTTTGGCTTGTTCTATGCCTTAGAAAAGTGCATACAGATTAGAACTATGAAGAACCAGGATACAGGCCTGTCTGAGGTTGTGCAATAGAACATGTTTATGACAGGACGTCCCCAGTCCAAGAGTACATTGTGAGGTAAGGGGCTGGTGAACTACCATTGTGTGGCAAGCTGGCCTGCTTCACAGTGCAGTCAGAGGACACGCCTGGATTCCTGCCTTCTATTCCAGGGAAGAATGTGTGTAAAAATATCCATCCTCTGTTGATAACAAGTGCTCTGAAAAATAGGCATTTGGGTGTCAGCCATCGGGTCCCCTTGTTAGTGTTTCCCAGCCTTGATATGTGAACCCGCGCGGGGAGTTCTCCGGAGGTACTACATGGCGGGGCTGCTTTCCTCTTTGTTGGAGTGTTTACCAAGCAGGACAGATGAGGCCATCACTCCCGGTGACCTCCAGGCCATTAGGATCCTGTTCTCACACAAAAACACCCCGGGCTCTTCAGGGATTACCGTCCTGCAGCGGTTAGGCAAAGGCACACCGGGACAACGGAGTTGTGCTACTACCACCGCAGGGCAAAGGAACCAGTTCTGCCACTGTCCCGCCAGCTAGAAGCTTCCTTCAGGGGAGAGTAATCAGATGCAGCGGGCAGGCTAAGAAATCAGACCTCGGAGGCAGGTGCAGGCGGCCTTTGGGAGGCCGGGGCCCTAGAGGGGCCGGGCAAAGTCACAGTCCCAACCGCGACCTGCGCGGCTCGCGCCTCGCCCGCTCCGCAGGCTCCGCCCCGCCCCGCCCCGCCCCGCCCCCCAGGGCCGCGCCCGCAGCCCCGCCGCTCGGCGGGCAGGGCCCCCGGCAGCAGGGGCGGCCCGGCCTCAGCTCGACCTTGGCCGTGCGGGCCGCTCCGGTGAGGCGCCCAGACACCGGCGCAGGCTCGGCCGCGGCCCCGCCCCCCGCTTTCTCCGCCCCCGGCGCCCGGCGCGGGCTGCGCTGCGCGGAGCGGCGGGGCCCGCAGGCGGCCATGGCGGCGGGCGCCGGGGCCAGGCCGGGGCCGCGCTGGCTGAAGGCGCTGGGCGAGCCGCTGAGCGCGGCGCAGCTGCGGCGGCTGGAGGAGCACCGCTACAGCGCGACCGGCGTCTCGCTGCTCGAGCCGCCTCTGCAGCTCTACTGGACCTGGCTGCTCCAGTGGATCCCGCTCTGGATGGCGCCCAACTCCATCACCCTCCTCGGGCTAGTCATCAACCTGCTCACCACGCTCGTGCTCATCTCCTACTGCCCCACGGCCACCGAGGAGGTAGGGCTAGCCGCCCGCCCGCAGCCCGCGCCTCGGCTGCAGCGGAGGGGAACCCCCAACTGCTGTCCCCAGGAGCCCCAAGTTCCCCGGGTGCACTGCGGGCGGGTCTCTGGAGGCGCTTCCCGCCGCTCGGGGAGCGCGGGGACTCCCCGCGCGGCTGAACCTCTAGGGCAGCGGAGGGACCGACCCGGCCACCGCCCCCGCGCGGTATCCGCACCGAGCCTCTCCGGAGCTGTCTGGAGAGACTGTCACGCCTCTACCCCCGCCCTGTGACCCCTCCCCGCCTCCCTGTGCAGCGGAGGGGCTGTCAAGGTCACTGCCCCAGTCCCATGCCCGCACAGATTCTCTCTCCTGAGCCAGAGGACAGCCTGCCTGGCCGGTGCCAACCTCTGGGGTGGACCTGCAGTTCGGGTACTGAACACCTCTGTCTCCTGGCACAGGACTTGCAGAGGGGTTGGCCAAACCTAAGATGCTCTTTAGATACTTTGATAACCGTCCGTTTCTCTAAGGTTGTGCTAGTGATTACTGCTGAAATTACTGCTGATACTGATCAAAGACAAGGTACTTCTAAGAGACGTCTTCTTTGCCTTCATTGACTTTTTCATGAAAAACAAACTAAGCTGTAATCAAGATAATAATCTTTATCACGACCCAGGGATCATAAAAACCACCAGATTTTATTAGCAATAGTTACATTTGACCTATATCCAAAAAGAACAGTAAATAACTGGGTTTTGGACAACTGTTAAGCAGAAGCAACCCTTAGGCTGAGTGTGGAGGGCTAGAGGGCAGAGCTGGGTTCACTCCCATCTGTAGCTTATAGTATAAGTGATAACTACTACTTGGCACATTCTGTGTCATTTCTTTCTTTGCGCTCCTAATAGTGAAGTCCCTTTATAATTATCTTTGAGTATCAATCCAGCGGAGGACTAATGAAGTTGAGGTTATGCCTGACATTCATGGATCCGTTTCAAAAAAAACCAAAATATTTCATGGGGGCTACATTTAAAAAAATACCTTGACATTTGTCTGGTATGTTTACTATATATTTCTTAGCAGACATTCTCATTGTTATTTCTCATTGCTATTCATTTACATAGTGTTTGGAAAAGGAAGCTGCTCTAGTTTTTGGCTTTTGCTCCCCAGTTTCCAGAATTTCCCCGAGTGTACCTGAATGAAAAGACCCTGAGTTGGAAGTGAGGGTTGGCTTCTGACTAGCTCAGCTGCCACAGACCTGGTGGGTCTGTTTTCCCATGTGTCAAATAGAAAATAAGGCCTCCTAAACCAGTTTCTTAAGGATGCAGCGAGAAGCAAACAATATCTGCAGATAAATGTAGGGAATTATAATTTGCTCAGTAAATTAAAAATATTAGTCAACACATTAAAAGTATTACTGTTATTAAGCAGTGCCCTGAAATGCATCAAAGTTTAGTTTTGATTGGTTCTAAAGTCAGCTAACATTATTTGGATATTTCTGATGTTGCCAATGTTACTATTAATTTAAGAACCATTTGTTGAACATATAAAGAGCAGGGCATACGAATAAGTCCTGGGGTGTCTTTATAGGGGGGTGGAGGGGTGCTTGATGGAAGAGAGAGATTTATGATTAGGTTTTAGGCTCAGCCTCGTGTGGAAAAAAGGAAGATGGCTGTAGGGATCTGAAGCACTTAAAAAAAATAAAAAATTAGAATGGTCCAACAAGGGGATATCAGGGTTAAAATAATAAGATAAAACTAGATTAAAAAATAATAAGATAAAACTAGAAAAATTTTCAAAATATATGCCATTAGATCCTGCATATGCTTCTAAGTGATGGAAACAGTGGAAATACCATTTCAGGATCCACACTGCTTGTTTGGCAAAGTCCCAGCAGTAGTGTGAAGAGCATAGCAGTTAGGGGCTATTCTGCTCTAAGGTCACAGAACTAGTAAATGACAGGACCAGGTAGGGTTCAAATCTAAGTTGGTCTGACTCCAAAGCTCATGTTCTTTTTACTGTGTACTGCCACCTTCCCATTTGGAGTCCTTGCTTTTTTCTATGTGCTACATAGGAAAAATATCTTGTGTTTTGTATAATACAGGTGTATATAAAGTGCTTTCACCTCCATGTCTGCATATGTGTCTTGTATCAACCCAAAGAGGTGGGCAAGTTTTTTACTTTCCTAGAATGACCTTTTCTCCCTCGTCTCAGTATTTCTTCTATCCAGCTATCCTAAAGTAACAGTAATGTATGTTTTCATAAGAGGAAATTGTAGCCCGGAGAGGTTAAGTGACTTTAACCTGGCTTGGAACTTGTTTTCTGATTTTCAGACTTAAGGATTCATAGTAGTTTTCCATACTTGACAGATCACTTCCAGAAAGAGTGAGGAGAAAAGCACAGAGTTTTTTGGCTTTAGATCTTGGGCTTATCTATTCATATAGGCTGTAATGCTGACTGTGTATCTGTAGTAATAAAAGTATTGGATATGCTCTTTAGCTTTGTTAATTTCTAGAACACGAGTGGAGAGGAAAGGAAATGAATAAGAAAAAGTTGTGATTTATCTTAAGCTTCTGCAGTGGTGTTCTGAACTGTCTTTCAAACTATCTTTTCCATTCCAACCAATTTGAACTACTCACTGTACAAGGATTTCTCTCCTTACCCCCCTCTTTTCTCCTTCCTCTTCCTTTCTTTTCTTTCTTTCTTTTTTTTTTTTTTTTTTTTTTTGCAGTTTTTGGCCAGGGCTGGGTTTGAACTCACCACCTCCAGCATATGGAGCCGGTGCCCTACTCCTTTGAGCCACAGGCGCTGCCCCAACCTCTTGCTTTCTTTTGCACCATGTACCCAACCACCTACCCATGCCCATTTCTAACACTACCTCCTTATGAAATTTTTCTTCCTTCTCCCAAGTCAATTAACCACTGAATCCTCCAAACTCCCATTATAAATAACAATAATAATGAACATTTAGTGGGTATTTACTGTGCACCAGGCATTACTTTAAGCTCCTTTTTTTTTTTAAACCTCATTAAGTTCCTCTCAGCAACCTTGTGAATAAGGTACTATTAATAGCCCCATTTTATAGATGCGTAAACGGAAGGGAAATTAGCCACTGCTAGGGTCACATAGCTTTATTTGGGGTCTGGGATTCCAAGCCTGAAAGTTGTACTTGTAGAGCTTTGTAGCTCTCCTGTGGAATTTTATTTGGGTTAGAAGTATCCTTAATGAGCAGGGCGACCTACCAGATTTTAAGTTGAGACAGCAATTGTTCATTTGTATAATATCCTTAGCACGATGCTTTGCATAAAGCAAATGTTTAGTAAGTATTTCCTGCATTATTGACGGTGTGAATGAAATAATACAATGTAATCTTGAAAGATGTTGTTTTTCAGCTGTTACTCAGTTTTAACTTTTCTTGGATGACTTACCAGTTGTTTGGCCTTGATAGTTTGAAGGAGAGTAAGCAAGTGTTAGCAGAAAAGAAGAACTGAATTGTGTCCTCTTCACTTTGATGAAGCGTTTCTACCTGAACACCACTCCGAGTATATAGCCCCTGGCCCCCGTTCCTTGGCTACCTATTCTTCAACTAGAATCACAGATGCTTAGAGCTTATGTAATAGTTTCTTCGTTTATATATGTGTGTGTATGCGTGGTAACTCAGTGATTCAAATCTAGTTCTAGTTCCAGCTCAGTAGCATTCCTAATGCCTATCACTCAGTCCCAGCACTTTTTTTTTTTTTTTTTGAGACAGAGCCTCAAGCTATCACCCTGGGTAGAGTACCGTGACATCACAACTCACAGCAACTCCAGTTCCTAGGCTCAAGCGATTCTCCTGCCTTTGCCTCCTAAGTAGCTGGGACTACAGGCACCTGCCACATGACCCAGCTATTTTTGTTGTTTGGTGGGCAGGGGTTGGATTTGAACCCGCCAGCTCAGGTGTATGTGGCTAGCACCTTAGTCACTTGAGCCACAGGCACCAAGCCCAAGCACTTATTTTTTGACTGGTGTAAAGTGTAACTCTCTCTATTACTTATTTATGTTTATCTGTTACTTAAATGTTTTTGCCTTGCTTTCTTTTTTATTTATTTATTTTTTAGAGACAGAGTCTCACTTTGTCGTCCTTGGTAGATTGCCGTGGTTCACAGCTCACAGCAACCTCCAGCTCTTGGGCTTAGGCAATTCTCTTGCTTCAGCCTCTGGAGTATCTGAGACTACAGGTGCCTGCCACAATGCCCGGCTATTTTTTTGTTGCAGTTTGGCCCGGGCTGGGTTCGAACCCACCACACCTGGTATATGGGGCCGGCGCCCTACTCTGAGCCACAGGTGCTGCCCTTGTCTTGCTTTCTTGATCTGTCTATATAAATCCATGTCATTGTCCCTGTTAGAGTGTATTTATACCAGACTGGTCCTAACTTAGGGACAGGTCAAAGGACATTGACTAATAACATTTCTTTTGTTTATACTGATAGAAAGTTGAACCCCACCCCTCAATGAATCCCCAAAAACTAAAATAAAGAGTTGAACCCCAAAGTGAGTGCACCTGAGGAAGCCAGAAAGCCCATAAGAAATAGTTTCTTGGCTCAGCGCCTGTGGCTCAAGTGGCTAAGGCAACAATCACATACACCTAAGGTGGCGAGTTCGAATCCAACCTAGGCCCGCCAAACAACAATGATGGCGGTAACCAAAAAAATAACCAGACGTTGTGGCGGGTGCTTGTGGTCCCAGCTACTTGGGAGGCAGAGGCAGGAGACTCACTTGAGCCCAGGAGTTGGAAGTTTCTGTGAGCTGTGATTTCACAGCTCTCTACCCAGGGGAATAACTTGAGGCTCTGTCTCAAAAAAAAAAAAAAAAAGAAATGGTTTCTTCTCTGTTTAAGTAACTCAGACTGTAGTCACCTTTGTGCCACACAGTAAAGAGTTACATGTTCGGGGAATAATAGAAAGAAAAGGCAATAACTTGCAGGTTCCTACTTAGATTATTTTTTGTAGATTTGGTTTCTTTAAGAGCTAGTATATTTCCTTTTTATCATTCTTTTACCTCTTTTTTTTTTAATTACCTTACTTTAGTTAGAGTGAGAGTCTTATAAGGGAGGGACCTCCTTTATTAAAACAAAATATAAACTCCAGACTTGTAGGAAATGAAAGTTCTAGAAGCAGGGAGGGATTCAGGGCGAGGCAAAAGGGGGCCTCAACATGAAAGGAGGCTGAGTGTGACCTTTGTGGGACCCTGAGAGCGAATGCCTTAAATTCAGCAGCCTTGGTGCTTCCTTGCCACACCAGGAGTCCCAGCCCTGCCTAGAAGGAGCCCCTTCAGGTAAAGTGGAGGTGGCTTCCCTTTGTGATTTGACCCTTTGATCCTTTCAGGCTTTACTAATTCCTTATGTCCTGAGGAATAAGTTGTTTCTCCTTTAAAATTCCATTTCAAGCGCAGATAAAACATGGCATTGTGATATTTAGCAAGGGCTTTAAATCTCACTGCTGGTGCACTTGACTGGGACAGAAGTCAACCACTTGGATTTTGAGAAGTTAAAGAACAGAACAGGTGCTAAAGCAGCCAGTGCAGTTGGTGTGGGTGAGAGATGTGCCCTGGGGATTCTTTCACGCCCCATTCGCTTCTAGTTCCCCTTAGCACAGGGAAAGGCTGACTTCATTTTCAACAAGAACTCTATTAAGGACTAAGGAGGAAGAAAACCTGGAACAAATACAAAAAATACATTTCAAAGTACAGATTTCTCCGGTCATGAGAAAGCCCCTTTGTCCCCGAGTGCTGGTTTAACTTCATTCATGGGCAGAGTCTGGTTGCCCTGCAGCCAGTTTATGACCTGCTTCATTTCCTGAAAATCGGTATGCTCTTCTCAAATGCTGGTTCTTAAACTGAGCTGAGGTCAAAGGTCTGGGATGAACCTGGCAAGCCCCTAGGGCCGTTCAGATTAGCTTGACAGAGAATGATCCTGCCTTTCCTGACCATCAGCCTCCTCTGGAGCCTGCAGGTGGGGACCTCCCTCTGTAAACAAAGAAATGCCCTTCCCACCACAGGTTCCCAGTAAACAATGTCTGAACACATCACAGGTGCATAATGAGATTAGAGCAGTTGCAAGAACAGGGTTAATCAGCCATTTCTAATTGTTACACTTTCCAGAGTCAGGTTAGCAGTCTATTAGAAACTCTGTGAATTCTCTTGTAACCATCATAGAAACCCCTGTCTGGTTACAACCACCCACAGCATCTCAGCACTACATTTTTTCATATATGTACAATCTGTCTTCAAATCTTCTTTCCTCTTGCCTCTTAGAAATGCAGTTTCTACTCTTTTGAAGAAAAAAGAAGTCAGTGGTATTTGGATAATTGAAATCTCCTGTTACCAGCTGACCTACTAGTTATTGGTTATGTAAAGCCCTTTTCCTTACATTTCAACTCACCCAAGGCCATTATTTTTTTTTAAGTATAAAAATTCACATAATGGGCATCGTATAGTTCCAGTATGTTCTAAATCTTAGTTTGGGAAGATTTTTGTGTTGGCCTATTACCTGTATTAGCTGTATTTACCATTTTTTATGCCATCTTTAAATCAACCTCCTTTTAAAAATTTAGACTCATTCAAAGGCATAATGTCTGTAAAATCATGGATCCAATATAGTAGCTCTTTTTCAAAGTATATTAAACTTCTCCAAAACACATTAAAATAAATGCAAACTTATTAAAATGAAAGGCTTATATCTGAATCACCTGAAAGTATCTGATGTAGTATCAGTCATAGGAGTAACAGTAATTAACATGTACTGAGGTCCTTACGTATGCCAGATATTTTTATAAGTACTTTACATGTAATACTTCATTTCATTCTCACAGTGAGACAGGTATATAGTGTTTATGGGCATTTTTCAATTGGCGAGATTGGGGCACTGAGAAGTTAGGTAACTCGGCCAACTCAGTAAGTAAGTGACAGAGCAGGGATGTGGGACCAAGTGAAGTCCCGAGGCCGTACTTGAAGATCCCCAGGCATGTATATTCGTCCTCTGAAACCATCTCTATAACTTATCACTTGATAGGAAAAATTTAGCTCATCAGTTGATTTTCCTCATCTAAAGGTATTTAGATGAGTACATGCATCCCGCCCACGAGAAGGTTACATCCTCATATGAAATATGGGGCCAGCTCTTTTGCCTCTTTCTGCCTTCCTTCTCTGCTTTCTTTTCTCTCTCTCTTCTCTTCTCCACTCTCTCCTTATCTCTCTCTCCTCTCTTTTCTTCTCTCCTCTCTCTTTTCTTCTCTCCTCCTTGGTGCTGCTCTGCAGCCTCCCTCCCCCCACCAATAAAGACCTTTCATACAAAAAAAAAAAAAAGAAAGATGGGACCGAATGCAAATTAGATCACAAACATACAGTTGAAATGCACCTCGGAGACCATCCAGTCTAGCATTTTTTCATTTACAAGAGACCTAAGAAAATTTAGTATTTCAGGATGGTAAATTGGTAAATGAAGTTTGGCCAGTAAACAGAGACATATCCTTCACTTTCTGAGTCCTTTCTTCTTTTTCCTGAGAGGCATCCTCATTCAAACACACATATAAAAAGAGATATGATACCTAGGTTAAATAATTGATCATGTGTGTTCTCTTTGATTCAGAGTTAGTTTTAACGTGTCCATTGCCGTATAAAGTCTAGTTCAGATCTCTGGGTGTTTAATTTCCTCCCAAGTGACTTGACTGCTGTTATTCTTTTGATGGAATTGCAAAGTAATACAACCTCTTTGGAAAGAAGTATGGAGAATCCTTGAAGAACTAAAAGTAGACCTTCCATTTGATCCCACAATCTCATTACTAGGTATCTAGCCAGAAGAAAAAAAATCATTTTATCATAATAACATATGCACTAGAATGTTTATCATAGCTCAGTTCACAGTTGAAAAGATGTGGAATCAACCCAAGTGTCCATCTGCACATGAATGGATTAATAAACTGTGGTATATGTAGACCATGGAATACTATACAGCCATGAAAAGGATGGAACCATCTTCTCTTTTAACCTGGATGGAGTTGGAGAACAGTCTACTTACTAAAACACCACAAGAATGGAAAAGCAAACATCCAAGGTACTTAATACTAATATGAAACCAATAGATGAGCAAATACACACCCACACAAGAGAAAAACACAATTAAGTGGGGGAGGAGAGAACAGGGAGAGGGGAGCAGTGAGGGAGGTTGGTGTACTCTCACCTAACAGGCCAATGTAAGGGCACATGGCACACCTTATGGGTCAGGGGCACAACTACAACGTGGACCCCACCTAACAGATGCAGACAACTAACCTAATTGTACGTACCTTCATGCTAATCTGAAATTCAAAAAATAAATAAATAAATAAAAATAAACAGTAACAAAGGCTGGTGGATTGCTCATGCTGCAGATTTAGATTTATGATAAGGGGTGTCTGCAGGAACGAGGGCTGCCTCAGTGGACTCCTAGATCCCTCCCTCTGCTCTGCGCTTTGGTCTGCGAGACACGTTGCTATGGATAAGCTTCCGGAGGAACCCCAATTCTGTCTCTCGTGCTTGGTACCCTGTGCACCCAGTGTCCGGGATCCATAGTGGTCAGCTTTCCCATAACCAAAGCTCTGTGGCCTTTGTGAGTCCCTAGAGAGTCACTTTTCTTTTCTTCTGTAGTTTTTCTTTCTTGTCCTCTTGCTTTATGTAACAGGGACTCTTTCTTGCAGCGGCCTAATGTTGATGCAATTTCTTACCATTCTCCCACCAACCCCGGTGGTTCTCCCTGCCCTAGACACCTGCAGACCGGAGTACTGGTACTTCCCACCCAGGGCTGCTGTTTCCCCTCTACTCAGGTCCCACCCTCTTGTCTTCAGCTGCAGGAGGGCCCCGCAATGCACTGATATCCTCCCTCCTGGCTGACTCACCCTGGGGTGACTAAATTCATGGGTCTCCCCACCCCCAGAATAACCCTAGCTGTGTTGAAAGAGGCTGTCTGTGTAGCCATATGAAGCCCAATCATTTGTGCAATTAGGGATTCATGTTCTGGCTGAAAGTTCTGCCTGCAGGCCCATTCCCCCAGGAAGTGAAACTGAGCCTGAATGCTTCCTGTTTTTCTCATTTTAGTGGGTTTCTGCTTTCCTGCCCTCTGTATGCTCCTCCCCAGACCCTATGGCCTGGCCAGAGTGCTTGTCACTCAGAGGATGGGTCTTTTTTTTTTTTTACCATGGAAAACTATGCAGCCGTAAAGAAAGATGGAGGATGGGTCTTTATTGCTTTCCACGAACCAAGAATAGACTTTGTACCCAACAAGTCAGTTGACACTCATTTTCGAGGCCAGCTTGGGACTTTTCTTGGTCCTAGAGTAGGGTGACCAGATTTTAACATTGGTAAAGCGGGACAGCATGTGGGGGGGGGCAGAGGATGGGGCCCGGCAGGGCTTGACAACAGTGCAAACTTTGATAAGCAGTTCTCGATAATCACTTCTCAACAATTATTTGTTATTATTACAGTTTAGTATTATAAAATTAACAAAAATAATATAAAACTCATATTCTGGCAAAATAGCCACATGGCAGCCGAAAGTATATTCCCTTCCTGTTCTCCCACCCATTCGTGCATTCTTTCCAAAAATCGGGACTTTTTTAAATCGCCGCAGGATGCGGGACAAATTGTCAAAAAGCAGGACTGTCCCACCAAAAGCAGGATGTCTGGTCACCCTATCCTAGAGGTATCTCTCTAAGGGTCTTATTTCTGATCATGGAACTTGAGTCCCCTAGCAAACAGACTAGTTTCCAGTATTTGCGTCTGGTTTCTTGCTTCACGGGGCCTGGTAACATTTAAACCACATGACCTACCCTCTGTTGGCTTTCTTGGTAATTAGAACTTGTTTTCACCCATGGATATATTTGAATGTCAGGAGACCCTTTGAGTTATATTGGCCAAGTTGAAATGTTCCCATCATCCACAAACAGAATAAAAGGAAGAAGAAAAATGTAAAGTGAAGTAAAACCTATTTTCTCGGGAGAATTTTTTTTAATCACCCTTATAACCTCACTCCAATTATGAAGCTCTGCTTATTATCTTTATAGTTATCTCCCATTACAGTAGAAATTGTTCATTGGTGCAGAATAGTGAGTATCACACAGTGGCACACAGTCCATTTGATGAATTAAACAACTCTTTAGAAAGCAACAAAGACTATCGAGAAGAAAAAGTTTGCCTCATTTCATAGAATTAGGATAAATCATTAAGGAAGTTAAGAGTAAAATTAAAGCCACTTGACAGTGCTCTGTGGGAAATCTACACACTCCTTTAATAGAGGGCCTCTAAAGAACCAGTTGTATCATTCTTTAACTTGTGGATAGAAGTGAGTCTGATGGTTGTGCAGGTCAGTCTGAAGCCATGTCACTCGCTTGGTGACTGGCTGTGCCAGGAGGGCTACAGCCAGCAGGTCAGGTCAGCAGTTACTCCTCGAGGACTCTTAGACAGTAACCAATATACAAGCATGGCTCTAGCCGCAATCTTAGGAGAAGCTTTGAAATTTTGTACAACTGAAGAGAGAGGTACTTTACATTTCATATTCTCATATGTTAGAAATCACCCACATGTCTTTCCTACCTTATCATTTGTTATCCAGTAAGGTGATTATTACTATCAAATCGTTGGTCATAGGCAAAAGAAGAAAGAGAATTATCATTTTAAGAAGAATAAAATAGAACATCATCATGATTCAATTTCTGGTTATTAAAAACTTGGCCGGGTGCGGTGGCTCACATCTGTAATCCTAGCACTCTGGGAGGCCCAGGCGGGTGGATTGATTGGAAGTGTTATTACTTAGAGTAGCCAGGGGAGCCTAGAGCACGTGAAGGCCCTGCCCCCAAATGCTCCTGTAATACAAACTGAAAATTATTTTGGCATAAAGACCTGTATTGTCACACTTGGTCCATTCATTGGGAGATACTAACTGGACATACAGTCTGTGCCAGGCGTGGTGCTCGGGGACTGGGAGCAGAAGTAAGGGAGTGAGACCCCTCCCTGCTCTTGCTCTGCTTCAGGTCAACTCAGCTCTAGAAAATGAAGTCTGGGCTCGTCGCCTGTGGCTCAAGCGGCTAAGGCGCCAGCCACATACACCTAAGGTGGCAGGTTCGAATCCCCAGCCCGGGCCCGCCAAACAACAATGATGGCTGCAACCAAAAAATGGCCAGGTGCTGTGGCGGGCGCCTGTGGTCCCAGCTACTTGGGAGGTGGAGGCAGGAGACTCGCTTGAGCCCAGGAGTTGGAGGTTGCTGTGAGCTGTGATGCCATGGCACTCTACCCAGGGGGATAGCTTGAGGCTCCATCTCAAGAAAAAAAAAAAAAAGAAAATGAAGTCTGTTAAGTGAGAAGGAAAGAGGAAGAGCACAGTTAATTTGGGATATTTGGTTGGGGAGGAGGCGTGGAGCAGAGAAGAGCAGAGAAGACGAGCTGATGGTCCTAGACTGTTCCCCTTTATGTCTGTGAGTCACAGAGCTGTGGGCAAGCAAGAGTGTACACTCTCAGGGAGTTCTAATCCCTCTATCGCCCATCGCCCATCAATGGCCTGCCCCGTCCCTTTGTCTTCCATATGGAAATACTAAGATTCTTATACTGAAGGGCTTTTCTACAGGGAATGCTGAGGGAATACAGGATTTCTCAGAGCTGCTGTTCACCTGTGGATTCTTTTCCGGAAAAGCAGATCCTATGTGAGAATAAATACATTAATGGACTACCAGAGTTTCAGTTCCCTTTTTTCTAGTACAAGCTTTGTGCCTCGGAGGCTAACTAAGGTAGTGGTATACAGCTTCTAGGCTAAGATGTTAGTTTAATTTGTTTGTGCTTCTATCTCATAATTAGCATTGCCAGAAAGCACTGAGGAAGCTTTAGAATTATGACTTCATTTTCTTTAATCCTATAGTGAATAATAGAATCCTGTAAGTGATTCAGTTGACTAGAAAAGTGAAAATTTCCCAACTACTCACTCTTTTTCAGTAGTGTAACAATGGAGGCTTTTCTTCTTTTTAATGCTTAGCGCTTATGATTGATTCTTAGTAATTATTTTGTTTTCTAGGATAAGCTTATGATAACCCTTCGTGAAATCAAATAAAAGGCACTCTTAGGGAAGTTATTAAATTATGATGCAGCCCCATAATTGAATACCATGTGGTCATTAAAAAAAATGTAGATCTGTATGTTTGGAAAAATGTCTATAATATATTGTTAAACTCAGCCAGGCATGGTGGCTCACGTCTGTAATCCCAGCACTCTGGGAAGCCGAGGTAGGTGGATTGCTTGAGCTCAGGCGTTCAAGACCAGCCTAAGCAAGAGCAGATCTGGTCTCTAAAAAAATAGCCAAGTGTTGTGGCAGGTGCCTATAGTCCCAGCGATTTGGGAGGTTGAGGCAAGAGGATCACTTGAGCCCAAGAGTTGGAGGTTGCTATGAGCTATGATGCCATGGCACTCTACTGGGGACAAGAAAGACTGTCTCAAAAAAAAAAAATTGTTAAATTCTGATCTTAAAGATACAGTAGACATTCTGGGCAGTGCCTGTGGCTCAGTGAGTAGGGCACCAACCCGATATACTGAGGGTGGCAGGTTCGAACCCTATGCCAGCCAAACTGCAACAAAAAAAGCCAGGCGCTGTGGCGCCTATAGTCTCAGCTACTTGGGAGACTGAGGGAAGAGAATCACCTAAGCCAAAGAGCTGGAGGTTGCTGTGAGCTGTGATGCCATGGTACTCTACCAAGGACGACAAAGTGAGACTCTGCCTCTAAAAGAAAAAGAAGATACGGTAGACATTCTAAAAACTATATAATTAACAACTTTTTTTTCCAGATTAATATGAGGATACAAACTATTAGGTTACATTGTTCTCGTTTGTTAGGTAAAGTCCGAGTTATAGTTGAGCCCTTGAACCAGGAGGTGTGCCATAAAAATATGGAAGTTTCACTAATTTGTGTTGTCATCCTGTGCAGGGGCCACACTAATCTCTGTATTGTTCTAATTTTATTATATGTGCTGTGGAAGTGTTCGGTGTTAGAATTTAATATTACCTGGAGAAATTCTACCATTTGGAATAGGTTCCTTCTTCAGAAGTAGTCTGATGTCTTGCTTATGACTTTATGATGTACAATCCAAGCCTAATTTTGCCGTCCTTACATTTTAAAACTTTGGGGAATAAGTTCCCACTGAAACTAGAGTTGGGGTGGCTCTGTAGATCCTGCTTCCTCTAGGAGTCTCTGTAACGTACCCTTTTTGGAAAGACTCCTGGAAGGAAGGTGTTCTCTTGTGCCTGGCCAAGGGAGACCCCAGCCTGTTTCCAGAGAAAAGAAGTTAGAGAAGTTGAAAAAATGGAAACACTTTAGTAACTTCCAGCTGGGAACAGAGGTGGTGAGTGAAGGGAAGGAGATCCCTCCTGTGGCCTTAGGAGGACTGGGAAAAGGCACGAACCAGGTCTGGGCAGATCAGCGTGCCTCCCCCGGGGGTCAGACCACTTGGAATGATATTGTGTGAGGGGGAGGGGCTCTTTAGCAAATGTCATGGAACAGGTAATTTTCGGCTGGGTAGCCTGAGGCGAGTAAATCACATATCAAGGTGCAGGTCAAGAGACCTGGGTTTGATTTATGGCCCAGCCTAATTGCTTGCCCTCCCTTGTTTCACTTTCATCTTTAGTACATAGAACGGGATAACTGCCCTACTCTGTGGATTTCTGGATCAAATAAAATAATACACTAAGAATGTTCATTGTTGTACCATTTAAGATCCTACCTCTTTTATAATCTTACCTCTTACAATTACCTGTTCCTGGAACACAGATGCAAGTCAATGACCCATGAGAACCTTTCACCTTCCGGCCTGTACCTGGGTTTCTGCCTAAACGTCTTCTGTTTTTTCCTTGTTTAAATTCTCCCTGTCCCTCTTTCCTTATTTAAACTTTACATCTTGGCTCGGCACCTGTGGCTCAAGTGACTAAGGCGCCAGCCATGTACACCTGAGCTGGCGGGTTCGAATCCTGCCCAGGCCCGCCAAACAAAGATGGCTGCAACCAAAAAATGGCTGGGCGTTGTGGTGGGCGCCTGTGGTCCCAGCTACTTGGGAGGCTGAGGCAGGAGACTCGCTTGAGCCCAGAAGTTGGAGGTTTCCGTGGGCTGTGATGCCATGGCACTCTACCCAAGGTGACAGCTTGAGGCTCTGTCTCAAATAAATAAATAAATAAATAAACTTTACATCTCAAGCCCTCTAAAATCCTAACGAAATAATTTTAAAGTGATAAAAACAGTCTTCATTTCCCTTTTTCTAATGAGCAAGATGTAATTTGGGGCAGAGGCTACCCCCAATGGTGGTGTCAAATAATAAACAAATTTATCTAAGCATGAATTTCTATTAACACCTGAACCTGTACACCTGCCTGCAGCCAGTCTCTCAGTCAGAGGTCAGTGTTAAGTTTTTAACATTGACCTTTGGGAGTACACTCCTTGAGAAGCTCAGATTTTTAGTGTAAAAAGTTACCTAGAAGGGAGAAATGGAAGGTCCTTCAGGGAAGACAGTTTCTTTTTCAGAAGTTTTTCATTTGGGGAGAAGAGTATTTGATGGAGAATAGAAAAGAGAAAAATGACATTTTATGTCATTACAGAAAGATTAATAACTTGAACTTCCAATTTTATACATATTTTAAAGTATAGCTTTGCTTTGGTCATCAAAATTAAAACTAAATACTTTTTTATGGTAGAAAAATAAGAATTTGCTAGCTTGGTATGGTCAACTAATTTTTGACGAGGCACTATGGTACAGGAAAAACTGGATTCCCACATGTAAAAGAATGAAATTGGACCCTTACCTTATACCATAACAAAAAAAAAATGTTTAAAAAATCTAACATATAAAACTATAAAACTCCTGGAAGAGAACATAGGACGCGGTAGCTCCTAGACGCTGGCCCTGGCACTATCTTGGATATCACACCAAAAGCTTAGACTGCAAAAGCAAAAATAATAAATGAGACTACATCAAACTAAAAAGCTTCCACATAGCGGACTAAACAGGAAACATAATAAAACAGCAGCCTACAGATTGGGAAAAAATATTTGCAAACTGCATATCTGATAAGGGCTTACTATCCAAAATTTATAATGAACTCATACAACTCAATATTGGAAAATCAAATAGCTTGATTTAAAAATGGGAAAAAGAGGCCAGACAGGGTGGCTCACGCCTATAATCCTAGCACTCTGGGAGGCCAAGGCAGGTGGATTGCCAGAGCTCAGGTGTTCGAGATCATCCTGAGTAAGAGCAAGACACTGTCTCTAAAAACTAGCTAGGTGTTGTGTTGGGCGCCTGTAGTCCCAGCTACTAGGGAGGCTGAGGCAAGAGAATCACTTGAGCCCAAGAGTTTGAGGTTGCTATGAGCTATGGCACCATGGCACTCTACCCAGGGTGATAAAGTGAGACTCTGTCTCAAAAAATAAATAAATAAATGGGAAAAAGACCAGAATAGCTCAGCCTCGTATGTCTAAAAAAGACATAAAAGGCTGATTACCATGGCTCTTGCCTGTAGTCACAGCAGGCTTGGGAGGCTGTGGCAGAAAGATCACTTGAGCCCAGAAAGTTGAGGCTATGAGCTACGATGACACCATGGCACTCTAGCCCAAGAGACAGAGCAAGACAATATCTCAAAAAAAAAAAAAAATTATTAGTTTGAAAAGGATTAACAGAATTGTTCTCTGGAAAATACTTCCAGATTCTTTCAAAACATTTTAGGTGGGTTGTGCTTTGCTTTTCATTCTTCTGCCGTCATGGTTCTTCAGTTACCTTTTTGCTTTCTATTAAATTGTTGCATAGTTTCCAGATAAGCTTTTAAAAATAGGTGGATTCCCAGGTGCAGTGGTTCACGCCTGTCATCCCAGCACTCTGGGAGGCCAAGGGGGGCAAATTGCCTGAGCTCATGAGTTCGAGACCAGCCTGAGCTGCTAAGGCTGTACACTTCTGAACAGTCTGCCTGATGCCTCAGGTATTAACAGTGCCCAGCTTTGGATGAGCTACAGGAATTGTGTGATGTCCCTTCCACACTCCAGACATCTCTGCCCAGCCTGGGTTAGTAGTTTTGTCTCATTTAGGCTCGGGTCAGTGAGTAGTTTTGCCTTTCTGTGGACCTCCACAGCTTGTGCTCCTTGCCACACGGCTTCACAAATTCCAGCTGCCTTGACCTTCCCGAACATGGACACATTTCTTCTCAGCCCAGCAAGATGACTGGGCTCTGTTCTGGTCCCATCCCTGCATAGTGGTCTGGAAACTGACTTTGGGTGCTAAGCTGGAACTGGAGGGCTCAACCTCATTGGTTTCCCATCTACCCGGGTGTTGCAGGCCTGTGCTGGTGCAGTGTCTGAGGACTATTGTTTCATATATTCTGTTGCCTTCCTGATTATGTAAAGTGGGAGAGTAAATCCAGTTCCTGATACTCCATCAGGAATGGAAGCAGATGTCTGTAGTTTGCCTCTAATGGCTTTTTGTATAGCAAAAAAAAAGACACACAGCTTTCATAGTTTCAAAGCTGTGCCATATATGAATAGTATTATATTAAAAGAGCTGCTTGGGTGGCACCTGTGGCTCCGTGGGTAAGGCGCCAGCTCCGTATAGGGTGGTGGGTTCAGACCCAGCCCTGGCCAAACTGCAACAAAAAAATAGCCAGGCATTGTGGTGGGTGCCTGTAGTCCTAGCTGCTAGGGAGGCTGAGGCAGGAAAATCGCCTAAGCCCAGGAGTTGGAGGTTGCCATGAGCTGTGTGACTCCATTGCCCTCTACCAAGGGCGATAAAGTGAGACTATGTCTCTACCTAAAAAAAAAAAAAAAAAAGAGCTGCAGAGTAGGATTCAAGATCAAGCCCTAATCCTTGGGCAGCCATGTAACTTTGTGCTTCTCACAGTATGGACTTCCATGACCACTACCCAATTTCACATCTGGAGAAGGAAAATTATAAATATTCTTTATAATACACTGATATGATAACAAAGTATGAACCCAAGAAAATGGGTCGTAAGCTATTTTTATACAGAAGCTATCTTGCTGTCACTTAACTGTCTTTCTTATTTATATTTATTCTTAGGCACCATACTGGACATACCTATTATGTGCCCTGGGACTCTTTATCTACCAGTCACTGGATGCTATTGACGGGAAACAAGCCAGAAGAACAAATTCATGTTCTCCTTTAGGGGAACTCTTTGACCATGGTTGTGACTCTCTTTCAACAGGTAAATTAGCTCAGATACATATTTGTTTGTTTGTTTGTTTTGTACTAATACCATAAAACTAAAATGAACTGAGCTGTTCAAAGGGTCCATTTGGGGGGAGGAATTTTGCACAGTGTGTTTAAAAAGTATGTTCAAGAATTCATTTTTTTTTGTCCTTTAAGAATTCATTTTGTTAAGTGTATTTTAATGCCAAGATTATTCCCTCAAGACTCTGTATTTGCAAGCAGCATGGGACAGTTGTTTTATTAAGTATTTTTAATTCTTAATGGCTCTTAAATCGTGTTTCTTTCAGTGTTTATGGCAGTGGGAGCTTCAGTTGCTGCTCGCCTAGGAACTCACCCTGACTGGTTGTTTTTCTGCTCTTTTATCGGGATGTTCATGTTCTATTGTGCTCACTGGCAGACTTACGTTTCAGGCGTGTTAAGATTTGGAAAGTAAGTGTGTTATCTTGGTTGTACATTTAAAAATATAATCCAAGACTCGGGTAATTTGCATGTCATATATATAGTTAACATTATTTGATAATAATTTTATTTTTCTTTTCCCCTTCTCTGACTTACTAGCCCAAGCTTACAATAGACAGGAGAAAAAGAAAAATAAGGGACCTGGCTTGGCGCCTGTGGCTCAAGCGGCTAAGGTGCCAGCCACATACACCTAAGGTGGCGGGTTCGAATCCAACCCGGGCCCACCAAACAACAATAATGGCTGTAACAAAAAAATAGCCAGGCATTGTGATGGGTGCCTGTGGTCCCAGCCACTCTACTTGGGAGGCTGAGGCAGGAGACTTGCTTGAGCCCAGGAGTTGGAGGTTGCTGTGAGCTGTGATGCCACAGCACTCTACCCAGGGGGACAGCTTGAGGCTCTGTCTCAAAAAAAAA
>CAUYQV010120423.1:0-31693 GCA_963574575.1 Galagoides demidoff
ACAGGCGCCCGCCACAACACCCAGCCATTTTTTGGTTGTAGCCATCATTGTTGTTTGGCGGGCCCGGGCTGGGGATTCGAACCCGCCACCTTAGGTGTACGTGGCTGGCGCCTTAGCCGATTGAGCCACAGGCGCTGAGCCGGGATTTTCTATAGTAATGAAATAATTTGTTTTTTTTTTTTAAAAAAAAGAAAATTCCACTGTTGAAAATACAGCCAGATAAAGCAGTTTCTAGGAACGAACATCTAGCTCTTCCCAATGTCATTTATAGGCTTCCAATGACAAATTTTAAAAAGTAGATCAAATAATCCCCAATTAGATCTTTCAAATAATAATAATTGATGAAACTCTTTGACATTGATAATATCAATGGACATGATAAAAAATAGTAATCTTAATAAATATTTTTCAAACACCGTTGAGGCCACCTTTTTGTGCAGGCATGGAGGAAGTTAGAGTTGAGGTATTCTGGTATCCATTACGGATTTGGCAATAGACACCAATAACAAATAGGAGAATGAAAACAGTGATACTTATGTTGTTAATATGTAAGAATAGTCTTTATTTTGGAAAACTCAAATAACCGATATACAGCAAGCATCTCTTAAATCTCTGTAACACTATTACATTGTTCGTTACTGTCTAAATATTCCAAGCAGATTGCATATGTGGTTCCTTTATTAACACATGAAATATTAATAATGGTGACAAATAAGATGAATAAATAAATAGACAAATGCATAACTATGATTCAGTCCTTGTCTGACCCTATTTGGATGTTGTTGATGCATCTTCAGGATACCCAGCCATGGTGAGCATGAGTGCGTGCCCCACAGACCTCCATGTACAGGAAGTTCAACTGACCAGGCTCATTGCTGCCTCACTCTCAAATCTATTTCTGCACCTGCCCACTAGTCGGTGACTCAGTGCAGCGGGCTTGTTACAGCAGGTTCATCATTGGGAGGCACAGGGTTGCGCCAATGACCAAATCCGCCTCACAATTCCCTGAAGCCCTCGCTTAACCTTTCTCAGACTGTGCATCACTCTGAAATGTTTCCAATTAGCCCTCCTTTACTTTCTCCCTCCCGCCGGGTCAGATTTTCCTTACAACTACACCTTTTCCAGCCTTACCTAGCTTCCTCTCATTTTCTCTCATAGGGATGTCCACTAATAAAATTCTTTTGGGTTTAATCCCTTCCAACATCTATCTCTTGGAGGACCCAGACTGTTTTCACACTCTATAGGTTGGGAATCTGGGATCTGAAGACATTTGGGAACTTTCCCAAAGCAGCACCATTTGCAAAGTGTGGAGCAAGGATTTAACCCCTAGGAATATGAGCTCCAAAATACAGTCCATACAAACTCCTGAAACTAACTAATACATGTATAAGTTACAAGTACAATTAGCCTGCCGCAAAATGTCATATTTTCCTCTAATTATAACCTTTCAAAGGTTTCACTGTTTATAATTAAGAAGAGATGTATCATTTTTCCCCCCAAAATCTCAACAAACAGTTCCATGCATCCAGCTAGAAAGTGACATAAAAGCTGTTGTTGGGGGAGGAGAAACTAACAGACTACACGGTTGCCATATGGTTTTCCCATTTCTCTGGAAATGAAGACACAATGCAGGCAATGGAAACAAAAACATCTCTTTATTTCAATTAAGCTATTAATTGATTCACATCTCGGTTTATTTACAGGCTGGAAAACTTTCTTTTAAGAGGGAGGAATTAAAATTGATGAAGAATCTCATTCTGAGCTACTATATTAATGAATGTTTCAGAATCACTTTTCTTACGTATCATTTAGATAAGGAAACATACTGCAAGATAGGATATTTAAAATACTTCAAAAGAAATATAATTTGATAAAATCAGTTATTCTTTTCTATTTGTATTCAGTTCAGAAGACCCACAATGCAATAGGGTTATTCATATATACAAACCTTAATGGTTTAAATGATAAAGACAGATGATACCAAGTGTTAGCAAAGATATGGCACAACTGGGACTATCTCTCATTGTGGATGGAAATGTAAACTTACGTAAACCACTATTTGACATGCCTGCTAAAATTAACCAGATCCTATGATTCTGGGTATACGTCCAGCACTGTTTACCAAACACCAAGTGCAAGAATGCTCACAGAAGCCCCAGTGAGCCCAAACTGGACCAACCCAAAGCTACACATATAACATTAGTGTGGGCAAATAAATGGCAGTAGATTTATATAACAAAATAATAATACAGCGATGAGAATGAATCATTGATAAGGAATTACAACTATATTCAAAAAGATGGATAAATCTTATAAACTAAACATTTAATGAAAGAAACGAGATACATACTCTATGATTTCATTCATTAAAATTCAAACTACTTATCAATTATATTCTAAAATCACCATAAAAAGTAGTGTCTAGAATAAGGGGCAATATTGTGTTGTTTTTTTTTTTTTCACTTTCATCCAGGTTACATAGTGAGGTTCAATTTATTAATAAAAAATGCATTGAGCTGTGCAGGTAAGATCTAAAATTTCACTACATTGTATGTATTGTAGCCTAAATAAAAGCACTGTGTTAAAAACTCCTTATGCTATTTTTCTTAATATGTTTACAACAAAGTTTCCATCAAACCATCCTATAAATAAAGGATACACGCACATATTTTTAATATGCACTCAATGGTTCTCTCAGTCATTAAATAGGTACTCCAGGATCCTAGTTTAAGATAAAAAGTTACATCCTGCAGGTACTAAGGTGCACACAAAAACCATGGTTTCTAAATTAAATAATTACTTTTTTCTGACAAAGGCTTTTGAGTTTCTTTGATGAAATTTTAATAAATCATTCATTACTCCCTTTTTCCCCTAAATGTACAAGTAATGGATAAAACATTTCAAGGATCCCTTGAAACAGAAGTTCCTTGACTTGAAAAATTGTTCACATTTCCATGAGAAGGAGGGAACAGAACACAAAAGCGGGAGGGAGGGAGCGAGCGAGGCAATGTTTTTTGTCTGAGAAGTAATAGACCCACCATCTGTGCTTGTTTCTTCTAAGTGGAGCCGGTAATGGATGACAGCAGTTGAGCGCGAAGACTCGCTCCCCAAGCACCTCTCATTTTTCATTAACAAGGAAAAAAGGCAAGCACTGATATATTTACATTCTCCAAAAATGTATTAAAATGATGATTAACAAGATTTCAGTTCGCTCTCTGTTAAACACATAAAATATTTAAAAGAAGCACTAATAAATCTATAGACAGTGTGTCAGTAGGAAGTCATTTCTCCCAACTTTATCAACATTGCCTATTTGGAACTAAGGCCGTGCCCTACGGGTTGAGATTAATTTCACTTTATTCAGAATACAACAGAATTTGATTCAGATTCACAGCAAAAGTATAGTATATTCGTGTGCACATATAATTTCAAGGCGGAAAATATCTGGAATGTGACCTGGATTTCAGTACAAATCAATTAAAAGAGTCTTAGAAATCTTTGATAATTTCATTGGGATAGGATGTAGGAAAAAATAATCCTTGATACCAGATGAGGGAATTTAGTAGGGCTTTTTCTTTTTACCATTGTTGCTGCCTAATAGAGTCTAGAGATAAACAATGGGGACCATGTGTTTGCTATTCTTACTTTAATTTTTTGTTGTTGTTGTTCATTTACTACTTTTTGTATGAGTTGGTTGTGTGGTTGAATATTAAAATTCCTTCCATTTCCAGAGTCCTGAGTCACCCAATTTCTAGGAGATAAAACACTAGTTCTATCTTTGGCTCTGGTAAGTATGCTACTATATTGGGTTAAAAGGAGGTCTGGAAAGAATGTTGTATGTATTCATCAATGAACTCATTGTACAAGAACAAATTTTCCTTTCAAAGCACTTCTAGGCCTCCTTTCCTGGTTCTGGCAATAAAGATGTAAGTTAGTAATAGAGATTTGGTTTTGGCAAGTCTTCCTCAAATACGTGGATGACACAGACACTGTATTTGTGTATTGTTTTGTGCATATCCAGGAGTCATTTCCTCTATGTTGAGAGTTCTAATCTTTGAAATGTCAGAAGAGAAAGGAGCTATGTATTGCTTTTACATGTGCCAGTCTATGGAAATAAGTGTTCATTGTACACAGAAGGCTTAAGAGGGATTAAGAGAAAGGAGACATCTGTAGAATCAATTAAAAATGATCAAACCTTTAGTGATTCAATGATCTACTTTAATGTCGAGCCAAAAACTATTTGTAATTTAATCTCTAACATTTATTTGCCTTTATAAATATATATAGATAATAGCTAAATTTGAGACCTACACTTCTAAACTTAAAAATGAAGTCAAAATAAATGAAATTAATGGAGATCTTCCTAGGATCTTTATTATTATTTATACACAACTAATTTTATATTGAGAATATCATATTTGGGGATATCTATGGATCACAACCACATTATTTTATTAAGATAAATCTCATTTTAATAAAACTTTGTATAGCAAAAGTTTTCTCATACTTTGTATAGCAACCGTGCCACCATAACGAATTGAATAAGAGCATGTTTAGAAAGACTCAGAAACAAAAACTCATTAAGAATGGATATTGATCACTCTTTACCTTAACTGTTCACTTGACAAAGCATGTTTCTTTACATGCTGGTTTAGGCAGGTGAACCACAAGTAAGCAGGTTCATGATGGTTTATAGAATAAATAGTTGTGTGAACTTGAGAGATAACATTTCCCATTAAAACCAACTGACTGCACATGCAGAGTCACTAGATTTTAGGAAGCTGCCTTTTCAAAAAACATTGACTGTCTAATGAAATGAGTTTTTGCCTCTGTAAAGGGTAGTACTTCCCTTAACCTTCTCTTAACTCTCCCTTCCCAATCTCACCAAGAAAGGATAAATACCTTAGTTATAGTTAAAGCTCTGAATTTACAGTTTTAATGTTTTTTTCTGTTATTTTAATTAAATCAGAGCTGTGTACAATAATGCAATTAGGGCATAGAATGTGCTGGTTTTATATACATTTTTAAATACTTTCATCAAACTGGTTAGCATAGCCTTCACTGCATGTTCTTAGTTATTGTGTTAAGACAGTTCTATTCCACCCTTAATAGATTTAATGTGTACCCTTGTAAAATGCATATTCAAATCAAGTGATGATACATCTCTAGTTTATTTTATAATTACCCTCATTTGAGCTAAAGTGAGTGTCCAAATTTCAAGCGACCAATTCTATAAATAATCAGTCACACTTACTGCTATATAAATTTTGAAATGTTACACTAACTTCCATCCTTTCAGTAAGATCAAGGTTATCTTTGACAGGTTTATGATGATCGATAATCACCACTTGGCACTGATTTCCTGTCTCACGTCAGTGTTTGATACCAATATACACAAGTAAAATGCTATTTAGAAGATAACTATTATCTGAGTAATAATAAATAAAATACTATTTTGAGCAAACAAATCAGTCAAAATAATTTAGGGTATAGATTTCATTTAACTAATTTTTTATTAGAAATAGTACAAAATCCCAACAGTCCTAAATCATGTATAGATTTTTTCAAATGTAATTGACAGCAGCATTACTATGTTTTCACTTTAAAAAAGAAAAACTGCTGACTGCATCAAAACAGTCTTTCAATTTAGTTGAAAGAGACTATAATTCTAAGATTACCAATATACCACTAAGAAGAAACACTCTGGTACTTCATACCAATCTATAAAATAATAAAATCACAATGAACTGCTGAATTACAGACTATACTAGTTTCCTAAGGCCACCCTAACAAATTAATATAAACTTTGCTAAAAGGACAGAGATAAAGTCTTGCATAATTCTGAGAACCAGACATCTGAATTTAAGAAGACCCTTTGGACAGGGCCATATTCCCTCTGAAGACTCGTGGGGAGAATTCTCCTGTGTCTCGTTCTATTTTCTGGTGGCCCCCACATTTTGGTGTTCTTAACATTTCTACCTACATCACTCCAGTATCTACATTGGTCTTTACATGACTTTCTTCTCTGTGTCTGTCCATCCTTTTTTGCCTACCATAGGGACACTTATAAAGTTTAGGGTCCACCCTAATCTTCATTTCAATTTTTTTTTTTTAACACCAGCAAAACCCCTATTTCCAAATAAAGTCACATTCTGAAGTTCTGGTGGACAAGAACATTGGAAGTTCTCTATTCAACTCACCACACAGAGCCTCGGAAAAACAAAAATCTAGTAGCCGCCTGAATGAAAAACAATTATTCCTTGAACTTCATGAAATTCATGTTTTATTATTCCAGAAAACAAATTTCATTGTAGTAAAATAATATGTATATCTCACAAGAACATCTCAAATTATAGCTTGTTTTTTAACATTTATGTTTTTATTCAAATTTAGTTGGCCTTAAGAAAACTATTATAGTAGGCTTTGGAAATTATCAGTCCACAGGATCGAGTATTGTCTGTATTTTCAATGACGCTACTTCCCAGCAAAAACGAACGGTGCTACTGACAATTTCTAGGTTCTAAATTCATACACACACACAGAAAAAATAGCTTTAAAAACGATTTGCTCTTCTGTGGTGCAGAGGCCCAGCCACCTGCTCTGAATCTGAGTTCCCTGGAACCAAAGAAGGGCTAGTTGACTGCGAAGGTGTTGAGAGCTGATTCAGTGGGGACTCACAAACTCATACAGGATAAATTTCATTTACAATTAATGCTAATGTGATAGCAAGACTGTGACAATTTTCAAATAGGACTAATTCCAGGAAATTAGCTATACTCATTAGGCTCCTAATTTATATGAGCATCACAAAAGAAATAATTTGACTCTTCTGTTTTCTATTTTCTTACTTTTTATTGATGCTTAATTGTAAAAAGATATTTTAACTGAGATTTTATTTTTTAGCAATCCATTTTCTTGTTTTATCACCATAAGACATTGAGGGTCCTTAGCAGATTGCTGAATCTAGCACTCTGCCTTCAAGAAGAAATATACCTAGAGCAGGAGAATAGTACTTGGCATTCATCTTTTGGCCTATAGCCTAATAGATTTTTTTTTTTTTGTCTGTCTTTAGTGACAGTAACATAAATTTAGAGCTGGAAAGGACCTTAAAGGTCATCTAGTCCTCCAACCCAGCATCTTTTAAAACAAAATGAAGAAGTATGTTTACTTCATCATTTTGAACTTACACACCGTGTATTCCCAGAAAAACTTTTGAAGCTTATAAGAAAAGATGCAGACACTATAAAATGTAGGCAAAAGGACAGAATAACAAAGGGAAGGAGGTGACAATTATATGAGGGGACCAAGAGAAGGAGATACTCCCCTTCAGACCAAAATTTAGCCCTAAGTTTGTTTTTATTGAAGCCCAATAGAAAAACTAGAATAACAGGTCTTATTAGCTAAAGAAAATAGTACATGCCATTGTTTCCTACTTCTAAACTCTTAAGCAAAATTTCCAAATCTGGGTGCCAATGAAGAATATAATGAAAATAGAATAATCTTCGATAGCAATTTCAAAACTGTTTTTAAAGATCTAAGTGCCCACGACCTTTTCTTATAGAAAGCTTTGCTGAAATGTTGCATGATATTAAGTTACCTGATATTAATTTGTCTGCCTGATGTTATCGTACTGGGACCTAGTTCTCTGACTTACTGAAGAATTTAATCTTTGAGTAGTTAGAAAAGAAAGTGGTTAATATTTCCTTGAATCTGTTTTTAGTTGATATTTTATTTTACCTCTCATAGAGAATAAATTGTTTGGGTAATGTATTGAAGCACAGAAAAAACAAAATCTCAGAGTCAAAATGACTTCAGTCACAAAGCAAAGGTTGGGGTTGAAGAACTGTGTTGCCTGCTATACCACACAGCAAATAGGAACAGGGCTGAGGCATTTACCAGCAAATACACATCAAGGAGAGGGAAATACCAGCCATAAGGTGAAATACATTTTATTAGATATTTTCTAATAGATTCATTGAGCCTACATTTAATAAAATTATTTTCTTCTTTCTTTCTTCATAATTGCAAATCTGTATTTTATTGAAAAAGGAAATTATTTGGGGCGGTGCCTATGGCTCAAAGGAGTAGGGCGCCAGTCCCATATACCGGAGGTGATGGATTCAAACCCAGCCCCAGGCAAAAACTGCAAAAAAAAAAAAAAAGAAATGATTTTACAGATGCAATTTTCAGACTTAAAGTCAGGCCCAATCAGCAATATATGAATTGAATGGTCTTGATAACTGGTCCATGTATTTTGGGGTTGGGAATGGTGGCCAATCAAATGTATCAAGAACTGGTTTTTATAGCTTCTATTATGAACACCTCTTGGACTGCTTTTTTTATTTAGGCTTCACCCCCCAAAATAGAATATTTAAGTTCCAGGTATATTAACTAAACAAAAATTTATATACCCATATGTACAGACACACATATGCATAAACACAGGTGCACACACACATACACACAGAACACTCTCTTCCTATACTTACTTCTACTTTCAATAGCAAATACATCGAGTCCCTGGGCCCATGTCAGAGATGTGAAGTTTGAAAATATTTGCAATAACCTTTTCTTAATGAGAACAACCCTGTAGTAATTAACATTTAAAAGACAATTAAAATTTGACTCTAACACACTTTTAATCTTTTCTTCAATTCCAAATTAAAATCCTATCCAATGATTCTATTTTTAGGTCTGTTAAATCAGAAAATAAAAACTGATAGATTTCAAATTATAGTTTTCATAAAGAGGGAAGAGGAGGAGGCCGGAGAGGAGGAGGTAAGAACATAACTGAGGTTTCTGTTCATGCCTCACCTTATCTACACTATAGCCACATTCCAACAATGATGGACATATGTAACAAAATTTAATTTGTACCCATTTATATATAGGAGAGAATTGCTTCTCCAGCTATTTCTTGGCAAATTCAGTTATAATGAGAACGGCAGGACGTCGTTCTGTAGAACTACAGGTGCCTAGAGACTTTTGGATTCTTAATAGTTACAATTACCCTGTGAACACATCTGTCTGACTCAGCATATGAAAAAGTATGCAGACGCAGGATTTCTGATGATCTCCAAAGTCCTAATAGAATACAATTTTCTGATCTCAACGACTCAGAGACTCCAGGTGTATTGCAACATCTCTCTCCCTCAGCCTCCATGCTCCGCCCACATTGTCCTGTATCAGCCCTTTAACAAACAGAAACAGAGAAGGCAGCCGGCCCCTGGAGGCAGACATGAGAGTCGTCAGGCCACCAACCTGAGACTGCCAGAGGTGGAAGAGGCAAGGGACGGAGTTTGCTTATCTTGACACTTTAATTCAGACCCAATTAAACTGATTTTCGACTTCTGACCTCCTGGACTAAAACAGAAGAAATTTCTATGGATTTAAGTCACTCAGTTTGTGGGAATTTATCATATCAGCCACAGAAAACTAATATGAGCCCCAAACCACAGCACCCCTCCTAGGTTACCCACTCTCCTTTGTAAAAGTTGTCAAAATTAAAATGGTGCTATTTTCTTTTTAAAATAAAAATAGAGCTGGAGAAGTCTATGGAGAGAAAGTTCTCAGCTGTATATGCCTGAGAAGAACTATCACCAAAAAAATGCAAAATGCACATGGAACGAAGATCATCACAAGCTTAAACCAAAAAATATTTCTTCAGGGGCATATGCCCAGTAAAGGCCTAGCCAACCTCGTGCCATCCATGCTATAGATCTTTGTAGCCAAGGATATTACCTCAAAACAGTTACGTAGTCCTTTTCATTTTCTCTTAAAAAACCTTTTCCCTTTATCTCCCTGGATACACACAATACGCGCATGATTTCCATTGCAGGGCCCTATTCCTGAACAACATCATTTGATTTTAGAGAGCTTCCCACTGTTTGGTTTTCAGGTTGTCGTGAATCACGTCCAGAAGTAAGATCCAAAGCAAGATCACTATTGGAAAAAATCAGCTAGCTCCCATGCGCTGTCCTCCCCGAGCCCTGTGGCTATCTGCTTCGTGGGGCGCCTCTCCCACCCCACTGAGTCTTCTTACAGGCCACGCCTCTCTTGTTGGGGCAGAGGCTTTTTCCTTTCTCCTTTAATTTGGGATTGGTTTGCTTATAAGGCCACCTTTAATAAAGGATATTATATCCTTGTGGGATGATAAAAGGCTTTTTGTCTTTTTTGGCAAGTCCTTTTTGGTATACAGACAAATGTCTTCCTGGCTTGAGTCCTCTGATTTCTACTGAATTGATATTGTGTCTCTGGGCATGGCTTTCTGGTGATATACTATTGGTTCTTTCTGTGCATCTAGTACAATATTTCCTTTGACCTCCACACTTGGGGTCAGATTTCTGTGAGCACTCTGATGTTGGTGTCCTTTGGTTTGGTTACACATGTCTGCAAATGATTAGGCTCTTTCCCTTTCCTGTTTCTGGAAAACTTCTGAAAGGAAAACTAAAGACCCAGAATGGTGGGTCTAGATTATCTGACTAAAAGCCACTAGGGCAGTTACCATAGTCCAAACTCCCGACCTTCACTGTCAGGATTTATAAGAGTTTCCTTGCTCTCAAGAGATTAATAAGAAATGGAATGGGATTCCTAAGTATTATGGCATGTCAGGTTTTCTGGGGCTCCAGCCAGAATTATGGCTTCTCCTCGTGCCTGTTTCTGGATCAATGGTCATCACAGGGACCATTCAGACTCTCTGAGCTTGTTTGTCCTTAGTTCCAAATTAAAAGACTACTCAGAACTATGGAGTTAACATGTAGAGCCTTCTAAATTCACTTTATTTTCCTGCCTACTTCGGATCTGTTAACTTTGCTGTAGGTATTAACATAAAATTAACTACTTATAGCAATCCAGACAAGATTAAAAAATAATAATAATAATAAGGTTTTGTTTGTTTTCTTTTATTATTAAATCATAGCTGTGTACATTAATGCAATCATGGGGTACAATGTGCTGGTTTTACATACAATGTGAAATGCTTCACGGCATTTTCTTAGTCATTGTGTTAAGACATTTATATTCTACACCTAGTCAATTTCACATGTACCCTTGTAAGATACACCATAGGTGTGGTCCCACCAATTACTGTCCCTCCACCCATTCTCTCCACCTCCTCTCCACTTTCCCCTTCTTCTTGGGCTATAATTGGGTTATAGATTTCATAAGAAAGCTACAAATTGGTTTCATAGTAAGACTGAGTACATTGGATACTTTTTCTTCCATTCTTGAGATACTCTGCTAAGAAGAATATATTCCAGCTCCACCCATGTAAACAAGTAAGAGGTAAAGTCTCCATCTTTCTTTAAGGCTGCATAATATTCCATGGTGTACGTATACCGCAATTTATTGATCCATTCATGGGTCAATGGGCACTTGGGCTTCCTCTATGACTTAGCAATTATGAATTGTGCTGCAATAAACATTCTGGTACATACATCTTTGTTATGATGTGATTTTTGGTCTTCTGGATATATACCTAGTGGAGGAATTGTAGGATCAAATGGCAGATCTATTTTTAGATCTCTAAGTGTTCTCCAAACATCTTTCCAAAAGGAATGTATTAGTTTGCATTCCCACCAGCAGTGCAGAAGTGTTCCCTTTTCTCCACATCCACACCAAGAACACCAAAGTGAAGCAAGCAGACAGCCCTCAGAATGTAAGAAGACATTTGCAAGTTATGTCTCCAACATAGATGGAGGTTTTAAAGTACCAGGGTTTGACACAAAGGTGTATAAAATTATAAACCTAGCCCAAAACCTGAATAAATTTCCTTTGTATAACTCTTTGATACATACAAATGATTTAATGTTGTTGGCTTAAAAAATACATATTTTTTGTTAATTTGGTAAGAAAAATCACATATATGGCTTAGCACTTGTAGTTCAAGAGGCTAAGTCGCCAGCCACATACACTGGAGCTGGCAGGTTCGAATCCAGCCCAGGCAAAAAAAAAAAAATATATATATATATATATATATGTGTGTGTGTGTGTGTGTGTGTATAAAATTTAAAAAACCATGTATATAAATTTAAGGTTTATTTATGTGAATACTGAATATTCACAGATTATAAAAATGGTTAACAAGAAAGTAACTTAAAATGATGACTAGCAATGTCTAATATCTCAGTTTCCATATGTATAATTTCATAGGTATTATTGTTACTACAGACAAATTAGGTGAACATAAATGAGATAAATGTGTATAAATGAACTTATTATACAATTTGAGATCACAAGGTTTTGTTAATTCAACTTAAGTGATATTTATTAAAAGTCTGGATCATTTAATAAGATAAAAAATTAAAATAAAAATCATTGAACATAAACATAATTTTATTCTTGGCTTCTTAAAATTTTAAAAAAGATAAATATATTTGGATCTATTAGGACACACAGAAATTATGCTATGGGAAACCTGTTTCTAAAATTATAAAATGATTCTCATCTATAACATATTGATATATAATAGTTCAAGAGTGTTTACCTCCTAGGTTTTCACTCAAGATTAATGTTACTAAGTTATAATTAATATATAATTCTGTGTACATAGAGTACCAAAAAATAATGGTTGTGTATGTGTGTGTGTGTGTATATATATATATTTTTTTTTTGAGATAGAGTCTTACTTAGTCACTCTCAGTAGAGTACTGTGACATCACAGCTCACAGCAACCTCAAACTCTTAGGTTGAAGCAATTCTTTTGCCTCAATATCCCTAGTAGGTGGGACTATAGACACCTGCCACAATGCCTGGCTATTTTTAGAGAGGAGGTCTCACTCTGGCTCAGGCTAGTCTTGAACTTCAACTAGTGAGCTCAGGCAATCCACCGACCTCAGCTTCCCAGAGTGCTAGGATTACAGGCAGGAGCCACTGCACCCAGCCATAAGGTATGTATTTTAATAAGAAAATAAAGGCATAAAAATGTTTTCTTTATTGAGAAAAATAACATTGACAAATTTAGAGCTTATTTTAAGGTTTATGTCAAAATATGAATTTAGGAAAAATATAAAAACAATATAGAAATGAATCAGTAAGTAGTCGAGAGATGTGATGAAACTTATGGGTATTAAGAAGTATTTTTGGTAAAAAAAGGTTGAAAGGAAAATAATTTAATACAAGAACAAATATTTTGTGGTAAAATTGTGTCCTAATGTAAAATGAGTATTTAACAAAAAGGAAATACAGTACAAGTAGAAAGGCTAAGCATGCCCTTGAAGGTCTGTGTCAACCATAACAAGTTCATAAAAGATAAATTTATGAAAGGAATTATGTGTTAATCACCTAACTATAGAATTATGAGTATAGTGGGTTGGCTATAATTGGAAGAGAATTATTTGTAGGTCTTTATAAAGATTGAACTTTGATATTAAAAATACACTGATATAAAACTAAGATTTCTGTCCCTCATGTAAGAACAATAAAGTTTTCTTGAAGTATTGATCTATGTTTAATAAAAATTGCCAGAGATTATGGGATTTTAATTCTGAAATCTGTTTTTCTTTAAATTTCAACCATTTCTTGAATGGCAAATTCTTCCAGTTTCAGAGTTTCTCTTTCAGCCAATATTTTTTTTCCTGATTTCCAATTAATTTCTCTAATTCCAAGTGAACAATGCTGTCTTTTCTGTTTAGAATAGTAATTTCACCTCTCCACATATACTTTCCTCTGAGAAAGTTCTCAGATGCATATCTCAAAAGCTCACCTTTCAGCAGGTCACACATCCTTGCCTGTTGCTCTTCCCTTGTCCTTCCTTGAGAAGGCACTCTTTTGTGTTTTGTTTTGTTTTGTTGCTTAGCTGTGGTGATACTCTTTTAACATTTTTTGTTAGCTCCCCAGAACATTTCTCTTTAACTGCTGTTATGACCTGAGGCTGAAATGTTTGTTTTGAGGATCAAGAGAAGCAATGTTTTCCTCCAGTACCATATCACGCTGCACTCTTGGCTTTTCTTAAAGTTTGAGTTGTTTCACATAAGCAGGCAACTTCCCATGCTGTTACTAAAAGTGATGTATTCCCCTGCTCCAGTTACTAGTCTTCGTGTTTACCCTCCATTAGAGTATGATGTATACTCATGACCTTGGACACACTCTTCCTGGGGCTGATTAAATTCAAGTATGATTTCATCAAGCTCTACTTTCAGATTATCTAGATGGGCTTTCCATAAGGAAAGGAAATCTCACTGGGAAAGGATTTCCCATAACATCTTTGGTAAACAGACTTTAAAAAACAAAGATTTTTCATTCTATTAACATTAGTTCCTGTGTTGTCTTTATCCGATTCTTTTTTTAAGTACTTAAGAAAACTGAGCTTTGAAACGGCTAAGGTTTTATACTCATGCACATTTTGTATTACTTTTAAAGTCTGGAATTATCACTCTGGTTATACTTCACAGTGACCTACAATCCTCTTTTGAGCTAGTGTTTTGAACCTTTTGACATCTTTGGCAGTCTTCCTCAGAATCAAAATACGAAATTAAACCTTGTTGACCTAAATTTAACTTTGCCCTCTGGAGCACCTCAAAGGGTCTATCTCTCAATGTGTAGAAATACTAAATAATTAATCTTGTTTGTTGCATTAAATTTTACATAATGATAAGTAATGCTAGATCCTAACTCAGTTATATTTATGGGTATGTTATTAATATATGTTTCAAATATTTAAATTCATAAAAATCTGATATTACCAGTCATCATTTTGGCTGCTATATTAAATCTTCCTTAAAGTATATTTGTATGAATGTGTTATTAAATGCAAGTATTCTAAAGATTATGTAAAATTTATAAAAGACTGATGGTCCTAATATGATACTGTCAGTCATGGTTCTGGTTTTTCTCTGAAAATGCTGTAAGTAGCAGAAATAACTACATTTCTTTGTCAATTGTAAACTGTCACCAGATTTTCAACCACGGTTATTCTAAGTTTTTGTCACCCACAGTTACTGTTTTGAATTCTTCTCTAAAGGTCATCAGCAATCAGATTCATGGAAAAGACTCTAACAAATACTCCTAAATGCAGGTTTCTAATAAACTAAGAATAATGGATTTACAACATCTTTTTAAAACTCTAATGAAGAAACTGATGAATTCATGAAACTGCTAAATGAGGTCAAACAGAACAAAAATTACATGAGATTAAGTAACTGACAAAGATAATGTTTTAATAGCTTATGTAAAACATTGTTGGTTTTTTACTCAATTGTTTTGTTTTCTGAATTTAAGAAAATTTTCTCTTTTAAGCCATCCATAGTTTATAGCAATTTGGTAAATTATACTTCCTATGAACAAAGGTGGAAACATTCGCTTTTTCTCCCTCCTTGATCCCTCCAAATTTCAGAAACTATTTGTTAATATTCTTGATTTCCATGGCAGAAGGGTTATTCACATAAGTTGAATGAAAATTTGTTCTCTCTGTATAGCAATACATAATTGAAAACATTTTTATATTACCAAGTCTTTGATTGGAATTTCATATACTAGTCAAAGACTTGGTAATATAAATAATGCATACAACACCTGAGTTCCAGGGTTCCCAGCCTTACAGCAAATGAGTAAAAATTATCACTTCTGAGGAGGCCCAAGAACCGTTAAGTTGAAGGGTAAAATCTAATGTTTGCTTTGGTTAGGCTTCCTAACCTTTAAAGCAGTGATTTTCAACCAGTATACCATGGAATAAACATGTTTAAAGATTTTTAATTGAATTATTTTCAAAAGAAGTTCAAAGAACAGTAAGTTTATTCCCTTTTTTCTCCTTTTTTGATCAACATAATTGAAGTGTGCCAGGAGATAAATAAAGCTGAAAAACAATGCCCTAGAGGTTCTCGTATCTGAGATGACTATGTGATGAATATAGAGAAAAATGTTATATTTCTAAAGGAAATCTATGACATGCCTATTATTAGCTTGTAGCTGTGTGACTGTTTTTAAGTTCTTGTTACCTACCTATAATTATACTAGATCCTGAATTCTACTAGATTATTCCAATCCAATTTTCTTCTACAGAATTACTAAAAATGATTAACTATTTTTGTTCATGAAACCCTATCAGCAAAATTCGGTTGAATTTTACGAAGTGTAGGGCCTGACATAGGAGCTAGACACAGTTTTACTGAGCTCACCACTTCCATCGCCAGAGACGTTTAAGCTGGGAACTAAGAGAAAGAGTGTACATTTTCACACCATAGATGACTATTGCCAAGACGTCTTAAGAAGACTCCAACTCATGAGATTTTACTCCTCTGAATCATTACCTTTTTTACTTCACAAGATCATGATCATTTGATTTATTTAATTGGTTGCCTTTAAGCCTAGAGTCATGGCTCAAACCCATTATGTAAACTGGAATAATCTTATTACCATTAATTTTATTTCGTATTTTTCCTTTTGTTAATTTTGTGTCTTTCACTTCTTAAATTTCTGTAAAAGTACAACTCCTATAGGATAATGAGGCCTAGCCACAACAGCAAAAGCCTGCAGAACAAGTGTCACTCCCTTCAAACTCCCCTTGTTCAAATGTAGCTGGAAGAGTTTTGAGACCCTCAGTCACCATTTGGTCCCTCTATGCGAGACCAGACCAACAACCCAGGACAAGGCCATCCTGGCAACAAGGGACGACTGAAACCTAAGAATGTGATGTATGATGACTGATCCATGAAGCTTTTGGAGAAAAATTTTGATCAGAAAAGGAAAATGTGAACATTTTAAGAATATCATATATAAAGTCATATATATGTGTATATATATGTATATATTTAAACACTAGTCTGCCAAATGGTGCCGGGAAAAGCCAGGAAGGTAGATTTCTCATTGATAATAAGAATTATTGCTGACGACTGCAAAATACACAATCTTGTACCAAGATTACCTTACACAGAAAATATTGTTGTGAAGACATATATGCAGCACCTGACTATCCAACCCTGGGCTGAGTTGTCCTTGTTATTGATCACTGTAGTCAAGTTTATCTCAAAAACAATGATGAAATCTTCCTCATTTCTCCTTTAAAAGCCTTTGTCTTGTCTGGGCATGTTGGTTCGTGCCTGCAATCCTCGCACTCTTATTACCATTAATTTTAGTTTGTAAAATTACAGCTTGGGAGGCTGAGGCACGTGGATTGCTTGCAATCAAGAGTTTGAGACTGGCCTGAGCAAGAGTGAGACCTCATCTCTACTAAAAATAGAAAAAAAATAGCAGGGCATTGTAGAACACACCTATAGTCCCAGCTACTGTCAAGGCTGAGGCAAGAGATCACTTGAACCCAGGAGTCTAAGGTTACTGTGAGCTCTGCGGCCTTGGCATTAGAGTGGGGGCAACAGAGTGAAATACCACTCTCTAAATGAATAAATAAATATCCTTTGTCTTCCTTCACCTCCTTTTACACAGACACAGCTTAACATGGTGTGTGTATTCCCACTGCAATGCCCTTTCCCTGAGTAAACATCGTTTGGTTTTAAAGAGCCTCTGTCTGTTATTTAGGGAGATGCATTACATCCGTTACTTGATAATACTTTATGTCCATTACTTGATAATACTTTATTTTCAAGAATTATCACCATTGTAATTAAGCAATTAATTGTAAAATAATTTGCTTAATGTGTATACCTCCCTTCTTGAGTGCACCTTCCTTGTGGTCAAGTAGTGTGTCTATTTTACTCATCCTATAGTTCCAGGGATTGGCAAATTGCTTGGACTCTGAGCGCTCAATATGTGTCTGTTATCTGAATGAATGTATGTTAGAAAAGTCAACGAAGAAATGATTTAAAAGCAATAATTAACCTTTCCCAGAACTGGTCTATAAAAGTTACATGAGTCACTCATACCTAAACATTCCTGACTCTAGCAACAAGCCTTGTACGTGTGTAATTTCATTCTGATGCCAATTTGTTCCAGTTTTAAATTGCATCTAGATCTTAGTCAATAATGACATCCTACTTAAGTTCCCAACAATACAGAAACAAATCAATTAATAAAATAAAGCAAAGAAAATAAACTTAAGCCCTAATGACTAAAATTGATGCACAATATGTAGCCTATTTTAGGAAGAATTTTCATTACTATAAGAACAATTTAACTGTCATATTTTAGTTCATGAAACAGAAGAATTTCCTCAATATGAAAACTGTGCAAAATGGTAAGTGTCTCTCTCTAGCTTGTACCATGAGTCAGACTCTTGGAGTGTCCCAGAAAATAGGCAGTGATTCTTTTACAGTTCCAGTCCTGCTCTTCCAGGACCAGATATACTTGCCAGTCTACATATTGTACATAGCTAAAGACCTAAAAAGACAGAAGCTACATTAAAACACAAGATGTAGTATCAAAGGCCTGCAAGGCATGGGCTCCATGGAGGGGTCATAGAGGATTCTGGGAGCTGGAAGAACTCCGCGAGCCCAGTGGTGCATGTCTGAGCCATCTGGGCTTCCCACACAGCAGGAACTCAGTGTCTCTCTTTTCCTCCCCTTTCCTACCTTACACATCACCATTTAGTACAATGAGATTTAACAAAGATTGGAGAACAAAGAGAGAGGGTTTTATAAAGCAAAACAGGAACCCAGTGATAAGTGAGCAACATGGACCAACCAACTGGTCATTTCAGATTAATTTCCAAATGAAATGCAGCTTTCCTTGGGAACCCCATCCAGAAAGAGGAACACGTATAATTTAGGAAGCAGCACTCATCCTTGCACCACCTTCACCCTCCACTATCCGCGTATGCCGGGTACTGTAACACACCTTCTGCTGCAAACCCCATGAGATGCAGTAGATGCCTGTTTTAGCTTAGTCAAGCTATCCTAATAAATGCTTGCTGGCCACCAAGAGCAGCTGGGTCTAACAACTAAGCTTGCCCTAAATGAAGGTCAGAGAAAGAGCCTTGGCCACCTTCTCAAAGGTGAAGGATCTGTGGAAAGCAATGGTCATTACTTTTTTATATCAAACCCTGATTTTAGGTAAATATCACTACCTTCTAGATAAACAGAGTGGGGCAAATATAACAGAAAGACAAATACTAAATGTGATCCTGCAAAAAAAGGGAAAGAAAATACCATGCGAAAGCCTCAAGAAAAGAGAATATCCTTAAAAGATATTTGTCAAACTAAGAAGAAATTCATAGAAAATTGCTTTAAATTACTTACCCATGAGTAGTATGAAGAGATGCAAGGCATTTAGGAAATAGGAGAGGAAAGTTATATTAGGCCCCAAATGGCAAAATGGGAGATAGCTGAGAACTAAAAATGCAAGGTTTATACAGAAACTAAAATGCAAGAACAGAATTTCCATCCACAGTGAAATCCATGGAGAAGGAAGCTGACATACCAAAATGTTCAATGGTAATTGAATCAGAACCCGGGGGGGAACAAAGAAAGATAAAATAGTGACAGAGAAGGAAGCAGATGGGTCTGCCACGGACAAGAATTTCAACTCAGGAATTATTTTTGTACCATAGACAAAAACAAGGGCAAGTAGATCTGAAATAATAATCAAAGCTATAACTGAAGCGTAAATAATGAAAGGACTAACCAGATTCTAGTATGGGGAGGGGGGAGAAACAGGGAAGATTTGCCCATTTTTTTAGACACAAACTAGCCAAGCTCCTGAATTGTAAATAATAATTTTTAAAAAGTTCCTTAAAAATAAACTAAGGTCAGTCTTATATTAGCATTTTCTTTTACTCTTTTAGTACTATTAGTAGACATGGAGTTTTTAAGAGAATAAGAATATCACCAGGAATATTATAAACTATCTTTGTCTGAATGCAAAGCAATAGCTTCTGTACACATGGCACCCATTTGTCCTTCCAATAAAAATTTACTCCGAGACATATGGCTAGATGCTAGAAAAATAATTAAAATTAGTGTTTCAAGAATTTGAAAGTTGTGATGCCAAAATCTTGGGAAGAGACAACTAATTCAGTTAATTGTAAAGTTCGTTTTATATATTTCATGTGTTTACCACAATAAAATTATCAAACTACATTTGTAAAAGAAAAATACAATAAATATTTAGTAACATATTTGTAATCGTATTTTATATGATAATGAGCCATGTTACAAAACAAGATAATAAGAATTGTTGGGGGCAAAGTAAAGACATTCTATATATGTGTCTTATCCAACATTGGATAAACTCAAGAGATAGAATTCAAAGTTTCCGTAGGCTTTACTGAAAAAAATCCAGGTTTCTTTTAACATGACCATCCCACTCTAAGCCACACTCATTTCCTCTTCTGATTATTGAAAAAGCCTCCTAATTGGTCTCCTTGCTTCTGCTACTGATCCCCTTCATCTCTTAACACAAGTCTCAGAAAGATATAAATTAAATAGAGATCACATCACTTCTCTGCTTAAAACCTTTCAATGGCTTCATCTCTGACTGAGGAACAGACAGTCACTAAAATGGCCTCAAGGCCTTGTTCCATAGAAGTCTTCCCTGCTTCATCTACTAACATTCTTCTTCCTCATTCTGCCCCAGCTACACTGGCTTCCAGGATGCTGTTGTCAGAATGAACCCACACGATTCTGATTCAGGGTTTGTGCGCAAGCTGTGCTCTCTTTGGAGTGTTCCCCACCCCCCAGGGGAGCTTGATTCTTCCTCATTTCCTTCAAGTCCATCCTCGAATACCTTCTACCTGATGTACATGTACAACTGCCATGTGTGGGAGTTTTCAATGCAGTTCAAAATATGTCAACATTTTTATCATCAAAAATAGGTCTATGTCTCTTCCCTTGAAAATGTGATTGCTACAAATAGTAGAGTATGACAAATAATTCTATGTGACTTTGTGACTTATAAGAGTAGATCGTAAGAGACCAGTGAGTTTCCACCTGGTTCCTTTGGGATGTCTGATCTGTGAGAAACCAGACACCATCTAAGAAGCTCAGCACCTGAAACCACCACGGTAGCTAAGAAGCTTCCAACAGAGAGGGCCTGCCCTCTGAGCCCAGCCAGCCAGCAACCTACCATCCTATAAGATAGAGACACAAAGCACCTACAACTCTCTAGACTGACTTGTTTGCCAGCTGAGGAGTACTGAGTCCCCTTGGGTAAGGACATAGGAGCAGAAGGGTCACTCAGGTGAATTCTGTTGGAATTTCTAAGGATTCTACAGAATCCATGAGATATAAAAGAATTATTGTTTCAACATATTAAATTGTGAGGCAGTCAGTTCCCTGAGCAGCAACTGTAACACCACCTACCTCCCCTGCTACACCTCTCTATTCTCCTTTCCTGATTTATTTTCTCCTAATCTATCTCATCTTCTAGGAAATCAGTTAATGTGAATTTTGTGATAGTCTCTATTACAGTAGAAATTTTTACATGTTTTATTCACTGATACATAAAAATCTACCTATAACATAGTTAATATTTATTAAATGTTGAATGGGTGGCATTAAACGGTAATAGAAGTTATATCTGTACATTTTTAACATTAAAAATACAAAGTGAAGGATATATTTCATGGAGGTGGAAACAAACTCAGAGAATGCTGTTTAATAAAGAAGCATAAATAAGATCACAGAAGTCAAAACAAAAAATCAGGCATAACAAAAAAAATCTGAATAACATCACTTATTATTATAAACAAGGAGTTTAAGACTAAAATTACCAAAAATGGATAGAGCCAAAAACAAAACCAAAAATCAAACTCTATTCTCTTCCTAAGAAATGTACAAACTGTTCCTAAAGGTTTAACAATATAAAAAAGTACAAAGACTAATTTTGAGGAGCAACTTCGATTTCAAATTAAATATAATTTGAAGAAAATGGTCCAAGGCAAAATAGTCAATGAATGTCACTTTTAATTGTGACGTAATTAGTATGCCTCTAAGTTATAAGTGATCAAATAAACAAAATGTTTAAAAGATATGATGGGCACATAGGGCTTCTTTGTATTTGTTTGTAATTATCTTTGAGTCTATAATTATTTCATATAAAAAGTTAAAAAATAATCCAAAGTGAAATCCTAGAGAGTATGATTTAAAAACAGAAAAAGCAAAATTGTAAGACACATTAAGAAAGGAAATATCTTAGAAATAGCAGACTTAATCCTTTGATTGAAGGAATGGGGAACACACAAATGTTGTCTGAGAAATAAATATTTTTAAGAAACTTGATTAAATTAAATATCGATTTTATTACTGAAAAATTATCTTTAAGAAGTTGCAACATTACTTGTAATTAATTATAAATCCATTACAATCTGAAACTTTGTAACATTCCAGTTCTTTTTATTTTCTTGATTAACATACCTCTATTTAGTAGAATTATAAAGTATTAGTTACTGTTAAAAAAAATACCTTAATGTATGCTAAAGGTAGCTACAAAAACAAAGGTTACTAGACTGGGAAATGCAAACACAGGGAAGATATGAATTGTCAAGCCTAATTAGAATCAGATTGGAGCCCACAGATTCCAAACAGACTGAATATTTCTGTTTTATGTAGAGAAAAGGGCATCCAGTAAAGGACACATACAAACCGTCCCTCAGGAGACCAAGCCTTACAGACACAAGTCTGACATTTCCTATTTCCTTTAAAACAACACTGCAAATCTCTTGGAACCCACAGCAACAGCCTTGGAGATTTGAGATTACCTGATAATTTCAGAACTGATGTTTGACACACACTGACGTGCTGAATATTTTCCTTGAGCTACAGGAGATCTCCAGCTCCAGAAATCATAAGTCAAGGGGGCATACACTCAATTCATTCTTTGTTATTGAGTGGTTTGTTTTTGCTAGATAATTTATGGAAAATTAGCACAAAATGACAGCAAGGCTATGGTGCAGGAATACCAAACAGACGAGAAACTTGAATATCATTACTAACACAAGATAAAAAGGGCGTTTGGCAAATAAAGGGCAAATGGAAGAATCAACTCAAGTTTCTCTGCATTGTTAACTCTGAAATGCAGTTTCAGCAAAAGCGTGGGCTCAGGTAGTTTTCTTGCCTAAACCATATTGTGAAATTCTCCACAGCTAAACATATATACCATAACCAAAATCCAAACAAGTGTGCATTGCTTGTGACTCAATAGTTTAAATTTTACCAGGGTAATTCAACAGAATGATAGTCAAAATATATGGGGAAAGATGTGTTATTTTGATGAGCCAAAATTTTTAAAGATAGACATATATGAGTGAATTGTGGGATATTCACTCTAGGGAACCATATACAAACATTAGAAAATAATTTTAAAAACTGCTTCACATGTGCCCATTCTAAGCATACCATGTGAAGTTGACAAATGCAAGATTAAAATTCTTTATGGTGATGATTCCCTCAATCACATAAACATTATGCTTATGTCTAAAAAAATTAATAATAAAATTTTCAACTATACAGCAATGAAAAAATTCCCTGTCCACCTTAGAGGACCACTGAGAGTGCAGGAAGGCTTCCCTGTGAATAGCCTAGGACAACCGGTCCATGTCTGGATTCTCCTGGAGACACGATGTGTCATCCTACCTGCTCTGTGCTTACTGTGTTCCGGGAACCTCGTATATTTGATCTCATTTAATCTACACAAGAGCACAGGGCTATGGATAACATTATTATTCATATTTTGTAGGTGAGGAAACTGAGGCAATAGACAGTCAATGTTGTGCCAATTTGGTATGCTGGAATTTAAGCCTGGACAATCTGTCTCAAGAGTTCACACTCCGGATCACTATGCAAAATGCTTCCCAGAAACACTGCAAAGAAATACATCGAGATACTAGGAGTCATGACTGGATTTGGAGACATGTTTACACTTTCTGAAACAGTTCAAAATTCTCTAGATTTTCTATGCTGATTATACATCATTTTGTACAAGAAAAACATGGAAAATGATCATAATGTCTTGACACAAAAATGTTGCGTCCATTTGTTCACTTTCAGTGTAAAAATATAAAATAGCAGTGACAGTGGATTAACACAATATCTTGAAACCATTTGATATTTCATTTTCTTAATTATTACATTTACTGATTTTAAGAGTAAAACGATTATTAACTGTTTCTTTGTCCTTTTCTTAAGGTCTATTCTTCATTGTTTTGCAATTTTTTTTCTTTTTTTTTTATTGTTTGGGATTCATTGAGGGTACAATGAATTAGCTTACACTGATTCCATTTCTTAGGTAAAGTCCCCCTTGTAATTGTGTCCTGGTCCCAGGAAATGTGCCATACACTGTGACCCCCCCACCCCTCTCCCACCTCCCCTCTCTCCCATCCCTCATTCCTTACATCACGGGTCTTTTTTGACAAACACTAGTACAGTAGCCATCAAATACTATCTGCCAGACTTGATATTGACTTCTCTTTCTGTATTGAATATATCCTAACAGGATCAATAAATTACAGTGATGAAGAACATGGGCTACGGAATATCCAATGGTCTCCTTATTTGTCATTTACAACGTGACAGGACACTGGCAAGTTTAATACCTATGTTAACATTACCAAAACAAATAAGTCAACTTCAGTAAGATATTGCACACTGATTATATATAATATATATATATATTTTAAAATATGGATACACACATTAACATCTTTATTCCTAATTAAGAAACAAATAGCAGACAAAGAGAAGAGGAGGCAGGGGGTGAGGAAAAGGAAGAAAAAAAAAGAGAAAAGAAAATAGTGACTAATTCTTACATAAATTGGATTTAATTTTGACCAACTATATTAGTTGAACAATAATTTTTAATTCAACTTGCTAACATGTTGTTTAGAATATTGCATCCTCATTTTTAAGTGAAATATGTTTGTAATTCCCCTTTATAATAATATATTTTTTCCAATTTTAATATCAGGTACATCCAGGTGAGGTAGAATGACTTTCAAGTATTTCTTCTTTTTCCATTGTCTAGAAGATTTGGCATGATCTGTTTTTTGAAATTATCTTCTATTTGTATTTATAAATATTAGTTGTCTGTTTTTTGAGACTTTGGGGAAATAAAAAAAAGAAAAAGTTGTTAATTGGTGACTCCATACCTAACCTCAGAGTCAAAGCATTTTATGATAGACACTTTTATCTGACAATGTGAATGTTACTTTTTTTGCATTATTATTGCTCAATATTTCATTGCAGTAATCATCTGATTTCTTTTCCATATGTATTTCTCTTTGTTCATTCTTATGAGGTTTTTGTTTCCAGTCTTTATCTTAAACATTGTTATTGTTATTAAGTTTTAAGCCTTTGTAATTTTGTGATGGCAAAAAGTGTAAACCAAATAACCCCATGTATATGTATAAAGAAAATTTAAAAAAGAAAATATTACAGTATTTTGAGAGAGAAAAAGATAAAGAACAAAAACAAAAAAAGAATGCTTACTTCTCATTTATTGTTTAATATAGTATCCCAAATGCTTCCATGACTCTTAGAATTTATATTTAATTTTTTGAACATTAGTGATAATCATGATTGTAAAAATCCTTATTAGTTTTTTTGCTCCAGTCTTCTAATTCACCCTCTTAATCTGTCATGAGGTATGTCGTGTATGCTATGCTCTTTCATCCCTCGTCAGCTACTCTGGAACCACAGTTGAAGTACTAATATAATAAAAGCTCTAGAGCTGGAAGGGAGGCACCATCCCCACATCTAGTGTAATTCTTCCATTTCTAAAGAAAAAGAAAATGGTTTCCAGAGAGATGTGGCTCCAGCCATCCTTGGCAGCCTCTCTACACGGAGGATCTGCAGAGGCTTCTCTGTTCACGTTCCTCTTCACAGCTCACCAATGCTAATTTCTTTTCCTCTTTCCACCAATATTTCACCTTTGAAGACCTATGTATGCTATTACCTGTGCTACTAGCACTTTAGATTTCTTCTTGATTTTATCCTTTCCATCACACACCTGAGGAAGGCTTCCTGTTATTGGGAAGAAAAAAACTAGTTTTAGGCTCTGGACTATCTCTGTAGGTTTAAGGCAAGGCTTTTCCCCCTCCCTCGCTCCATGACTGTGTAAGGAAGAGAGAAGTTATTTTCAAAAACAAATCACTGCATAGATATAACACATAATTGAAAGTGACTGAGTGAAACAAACTTAATTTGCAAGTGTAAGACTGCACTGAGACCAAAGTAATGTATGTATTAAAACCACACAGACTTTAGAATATCAGAGTACAATCTTGTAATTTGTGAATCCGAGCCAAAGAAACTTAGAAGTTGTATATTGATCATGTTTGCTAATTTTGAATGTAGTAATGTGCACTATTACTACATATTCTACTTTAGATAAATGTATCTAATCTATCTCATCTGATTTTAGAGTATCTTTAAGCTAAAAATGTGAATTGCAAAATGCCCCCAAATCTGAAAATATTCAAATACCAACATGACATCACAAGTGGAAAATTCCACAAGGGACCTCTTGTGATAGTCCATGGTCAAAACACAGGTGTACTCCACATAGTTTATCCAGCATCCCCGAGGGAAAAATCAAATTATCTTCAGGTTACGTGTATAAGGTGCACATGAAACAGATAAATTTCATGTTTGGACTTGGGTCTCATCCCCACAATATCTCATTATGTGTGTGAAACTATTCCAAAATCCAAAAAACCCACAATCCCAAATCCTTCTGGCCCTGAGTATTACAGATAAGGGATATACAAGCTGCGTTTCTTTCCAACTGGAACACTGATCCACTCAAATAAATTTGTCAAGACTAAGTGCTTCTTCTAACATATATATGTTTCATTGGTTAAGCAAGAAATGAAAAAAACAAATTCACTCAAATGTATGATAAATGTATTAATTCACCCTGAATTTCCTGCATCATAAATTCCTAAACTCTTTATTCTGTCTTTCCAGATGGTGTCCATAGTGTGAAGACTCCAACTGATGAAGAAACTTATTCTTTCCCTGAAGGTAATTCATTCATGGTAAGTGCGCTGTCAGTGTGGGTAAAGTTAACTGCACTGTAAATATCATGTCACATGCTTTTGAGTAATACATATATTTAATCACAGCTGTATTCATAGGAATAAATTCTAGCCCCTGAAGTGAAGTACTATGATCATTTCATAAGAGCTCAGGGTGCTTGAGTTCTTCTTCTTACTTTCTGATAATTGAAATTTTATTTCATCATGCTTCATTCTTGTGGACAACCCTCAGGAGTGACAAATTAAGGCTCAAGACAAGAATCAACTGGTGAAGTAGTTTCATCTACTCTTTTTCTAATGAACCGTTCTCTTATTCTTGAAGCATTTTACAGTCTATAGTGAAGAAGAGTTTACCTTTAGAGAAGTAGGATTAATAACAGTATGAAAAAAAGAAATATTTTCACTTCACTCTAGTGAACTTCTGAGTTGGATACAGTGTGTTAGGTCAAACCTCTCTTCACAAGATTTATCAGTGAAGGTATCCAAGTAAGTGAAAAAAATGTTCTTAGAAAGTCATTCTATGCTCACGTTCTGAAAATCAAATCAGTACTTGGGTTTCATTGTTAAGACAGAGAAACAGGCCTTAAAGTCACCAAAATTAAATTCTCAATGATAATGCAAGCGAGAAAGTGTAAGTGACTCAAAGAAAATGTTCGTGACTCAAGAGAAAAAATATAAGTTAAGCTTGTAAAACTTAAAGTTAAACTTACAAAAAGAGCAGCAATGACAAAGAAAGATAAATATATTAAGTAGCAATAAAAAATTAAGTTCAATTTATTAAAAGTAATTTTCATAAGATATTGGGGGTAGTATGGTACATTTATCTTTTTTCTGGTGCCCTGAACTTGTTCAAGGATACAATTTGTGGTCTCCATAGAGCAGAGGAAAAACACCACTGCAGGACACTTTCTCACCTATACCTGGAGGTACATAGAATCTTTTTTTCCTTTCCTCCTTTTTCAACAAATAAAATATCACTCTTCCTCTCAAAAGAATCCCTCTTGTATTATCAAAGAAACTGTTTCTTGACTTAGAGACTTTTGATACTAGATCATCCACCTCTCTGCCACTGGCCATAGACACCAGCATCTGTTTCTCTCACATAAAGCAAACAAACTAATCATGAATACTTCATGTCCCCTTTAACGTCTACCTCGTGATTATGTTCCTGTTCAGCCAAATTTCCTGTCTCCAAGTCATGACCTCTCATGAGTATCAGTTTCCCTTTATCAGGTTCCCATCACATCATTCCTCTAGAATTGATATTTTTCAGTGTCTTCAATCATCTCCATGTTGTCAAACCCTATGGTTACTTTCTGGATTCACCTGGGGGGTCATCTCCTATCATTGCTCCTCCTTTGCAATTCTTCTGCCTCTGTTCACAGCCAACCTTAGGTTTACTTTTCTATAAGACCTTGAAAGAGTGTGACTTCTTGAATAATATCACCCTGATTTCAATACAATACTTTAAATACACTATTCTCTTGTATTTGTAAAACCATCAACATTCTATGGTGTTTTAACCAGTTAGTTCAGAAAAGAGCACATAATTCCCCAACAATTGCATTCAGAAATTTAGCTATTTCCCCTTTTGAAAATTCTGAATCTATTCACAAATATTGCAGAAACATGAATAATACTTATTGGATGGCATTTTCAATGGGAAATCCATATTTTTCGAAATGCTATATAACTTTTCTTCTATTATAATAAAATTAAGGATATTTGGTTAGCAATATCTATTTTTTTAATTGATTCCAATTAATTTTCTTTATTTAAATAACTTATTTGAATTTCTAAATAATTCATCATTCAAGTAAATTAAGATTGTTGAATCAATGATAAAGCACTCTTGTTTAATTCAGAGACCTTTTTAGTAGATTTGAAATTTGATTAAAACACAATGAAACTGAAATCCTTGCCTGTGCTAAGAGCAAGAACACTGAAAATTACACTCTATACTGCAGATAACATTTGAGGATTCATCTGTCCATAAATCTTTGTTAAAATTAAATTATCACATCAAACCTTTGTCTTTTACTTCATAGTTTCTCTTATTTTTTGTAGTTATTAAGTGACACAAAGGGAGATGCTGAAAAGGCATTATTTCTGCAATGGGCACTCTGCCCCACAATGCCACTACACTAGCTTTCTAGGGTGAAAGATCAAAGTTCAAGCAAATTTGTTATATAAGTTGTGGTGATTCAATAATGACAATCTTAACTCAATAGTGGGAGCTGATAATTCCCAAAAACACAGGTTAAAAATGAGTTGATTTTTAATGCACAAAGTCAGATGCAAAATTCATTATTAGAGGACAGCTAACAGGCAACCACAACAAATAGGTGAATTTAGAAATTAAATTTTAATATGAAAGATGCATATTATCAAACTGACAGAAATTCATTATTTATTCCTTTGGCCTTTTTGAGAAGTGTGTTTATTTTATCCTGTAAGCAAATTATCTTTTGTGATCCTTATACCTCTTCATTCCTTAAAAGTTCCCAAAATATGACTTGAAGAGCATTCCCTGTATATTTGAGGCCGGGGTCATGTGGCATGTGGTGCAGCGATGAGATGGAGGGACAGGAAGTCACAGGAAGGGAGAGAGAGAAAGGGGAGAGTGAAACGGAGGTGGGCCAACACGAAAAGTGTCAGAACTACACAGACACGTGAAAAATGAACAACCTGATGATCAAAACAATCCTTGGATCAATAAAGAAATCAAGATAGAAATTTAAAAAATTTTCTATTTAAACAACAAAAGTAACATAAGCTACTTAAAATCTCTGGGAAACGTTACAACCCTAGGCCACATAAAACAGTTAACATCTTAGAGAATAAAAAAAAAAAGCAAGTGTTACTTGCAAGAGCTCAATGTTCATTTTGACCATTATATGCTAGGTCTAGAAACTAAGCTCCTATTTTCTAGACAAAGTTTGAAAATGTATTATCAATAGTATAGATTTCAGGACTGGTTTTCCCATACATTTTAAAAAGTGAAAAGAAGCAAGTGAAACATTTCAGTCCTTTATCAAAAAAGATTTAATTCACAGTATGATTTAATGTGCGCATACTTGGGTTTTGTTGTTGTTGCTGAAATTTTCAGTACCTTTATTTGTTCTGAAAAAGGCAAAGCAAATTGTTCTGATTATAGATTTATTCATAGAATAATTTCATTTGCCATGGCACTTCTTTCGTCCCCCTCCTTGCTCAAAGAACACTGGTACCTATTCTTGGTTGGCTCAAACCATGAAATGTTGGGAGAGCTACAGAATAAGTACATAAATAAACTTCCAACCGCTGAGATTTCAGAAAAAAAAATAACGATAGTGCAATTGGAAGACTTAAGGAAAGCTATTCATGTTACTCTGAGGAATACAAATCAATAAAAGTTCATGGCTGAAAGGTTCTCATTGATTGGAACATACTGGTCGCACATTAATTTCAAAACCCAATGTAGAGCTTGCCAACCACACCACATTTTCTGATTGTATCCAATAAAATGTTATGACCTAGAAACACCTATCTCCAGTGTAGGTTTCTTGAATGACTTTATTTTTTATTCTAACACAACCAAGCTGAAATCAAAACATTTAAAAGATGGTTCCAAAGAATTGTAAAAATGTTTAAGCTAAATATTTCAAAGTTGGTTTCATGAATGTTGTCTTTGGAAAACACAGTCATCCTTCACAAGTGTGAAAAATAATACAGACAATAATTTTATTGCCTTTCTAGAAATTCCCTCAATTTCCTATGAATGTAGCTTTTTAGAATGCTACTCACTCATGCTCTGTTAAATGTCTTACCCTATCTGGCCCCATGAAGGCTGCTGTAGACCTCTCCATGTTCCACTGCCAGTGCAAAGTCTTATTGTGTCCCAGTGTAAGAGGTAGCTAAATGTTACCTGCTGCTTTCAAACAATGACTTCTGTGGAAGTACTGATGATCAATCTATCTGCCAATTCAACTATGATATTTTAACTGAGAAAAGGAATAAAAATCTATCCAAGGAAAAGGGTTCAATCCACATCAAGCATTATATTCCCAGACCAACAAATAGAAATCTCAAAAAAAAATTAGGAACCAGAAATAAAAATTTCTTTAAAAAATTTATAATGCATCTCAATGTCATGGCAATTCATTTAATGATTTTTTAAAGATTCCATTAAGTTACAGCTCAATAAATTACTCAATATGTGGAAACACTAGTATTGCATTTCCTGCTCTATGCACAAGGGTGAAACCTATTAAGGATAAGTAACTTATATACATAAATACTCATAAACCAGCACATTAGAATGTCAGCTACATAAAGTCAGTGACTTCAATTGTTTTATTCCCCTGATGCCTAGAACAGTTTCTGTCCTCAAGGAGTCACTCGACAAATGTTTGCGATTGAATGAATATACATAAAATGAAGCTCTCCGTGATCTACACTGTCTCATAAAGATACAGTCACGCACCATATAACAATAATGACAATAATGTTTTTGTTAATAACTGACCACTTATACAACAATTCTCCCTCAAGGCTATAATGGAGCTGAAAAATTGTCAACACTTATCAATGTCCCTGCTGTAGCAACCTTGTACTCAGCACATTCCTCGTAGGTTTCTGGTGATATCGGTATAATATCAAGGAATAATAATCAAGGAAGAACACCCAAGGAAATTCAAAGTGAAGGATTTAGCAGAAGCTTTTTTAGATAAACAAAATGTTTGAAAACATGGGCTCTAACACTGCAAGGTTTTTATTAACATGGAAGAATATTCGTGTTTATGGTGCATTATCTGCTTATAAGCAAATGTATGATTAAAAAGAAAAAGAAGGCTG
>CAUYQV010120424.1:0-12834 GCA_963574575.1 Galagoides demidoff
CTGGGTAGAGTGCCATGGCATCACAGCTCATAGCAACCTCCAACTCCTGGGCTCAAGCGAGTCTCCTGCCTCAGCCTCCCAAGTAGCTGGGACCACAGGCACCCACCACAACGCCCAGCCATTTTTTGGTTGCAGCCATCATTGTTGTTTGGTGGGCCCGGGCTGGATTCGAACCTGCCACCTTAGGTGTATGTGACTGGCACCTTAGCCACTTGAGCCACAGGCGTCAAGCCTAGAGTGAGATTCTTTAACAACAAGAAAACACCAGGCTCAGTGCCTGTGGCTCAATCGGCTAGGGCACCAGCCACATACACCTAAGGTGGCGGGTTCAAATCCCCAGCCCGAGCCCGCCAAACAACAATGACGGCTGCAACCAAAAAATGGCCGGGCATTGTGGCGGGTGTCTGTGGTCCCAGCTACTTGGGAGCCTGAGGCAGGAGACTCGCTTGAGCCCAGGAGTTGGAGGTTGCTATGAGCTGTGATGCCATGGCACTCTACCCAGGGGGATAGCTTGAGGTTCCGTCTCAAAAAAAAAAAAAAAGAAAGAAAAAAAGAAAACACCAATGATTAAAAACAATAAATATTTATTGAGTCCTTTTATGTACTTGGTACAACATAAGCACTGTATATTCAGTAGCTTACTTCACCTCTTATTAAGTACACCATAATAAGTACCTGTATTATTCCTATAATATATATGAAAAATCGGAGGCACAGAGAGGTAAGTTGCCCAAAGTCACACAGTCTTAACTTGTGATCTTAAGCTGTGGCGATTAAGATGTTAGCCTAGCTGAGTTCTAAATATGTTTAACTAACAAAGCTGGACATTTGCTTTTACTTTTTATATATGCAATTCAAGTTTCCCTACTCTGGTTTGTAAAGTTCTAGATGACTAAAGAGCTTCCATGATATTGTCTGACATGCTGGTATTCTGAACTCAGAGCTGTTGAAAGCAGCTGACACACTTCCGCTAGTGATTCCAAGGCCAGAGTCCATCCAAATAGATTGAAGAGTTGGCCCAGTGTGTAGAACTCCATCACTTTTCAACTGGCAGTGTAGAACTCCATTGCTTCTCAATTGGCAGGATGTAGGTAGTGGGGTTGGACTGCCCCCTCTGCATGGTTCAACATAGTAATTTTTTTTTTTTTTTTTTTTTTTGAGACAGAGCCTCAAGCTGTCCCCCTGGGTAGAGTGCTGTGGCATCACATCTCACAGCAACCTCCACCTCCTGGGCTTAAGCGAGTCTCCTGTCTAGCCTCCCAAGTAGCTGGGACCACAGGCGCCCGCCACAATGCCCACCTGGCTATTTTTTGGTTGCAGCCATCATTGTTGTTTTTGGCGGGTATGGCTGGATTTGAACCCACCACCCTAGGTGTATGTAGCTGGCGCCCTAACCACTTGAGCCACAGGCGCTGAGTCCAACATAGTAATTTTGATAAAATATTTGTTTAATGTTTTTAAAAAATACTCGTGATTTATAGACTTAAAATATTATGTCAATGCACCCTGAGGATAATGGTGAAAGGTGCAATTTTGACGTCAAAACAAGCCAGTTCATCAAATATTTAATTAAAGGATCAGATTAAATAAGCAGATACAAAGCTCTTCTATTGGAAATATGGGCTAACCCTCAACCGAAGGTCTCAGAGAGTGGCAGAGGCTAGTGTAGTGTTTGAAAATAAAATTTGGTTACAGACCAATTCGAGAAAGGATGCACATTTATTGCCTATGTAACATCAGGGCCATTTCTGTTTTTTTTTTTTTTTGAGACGGAGCCTCAACCTATCCCCCTGGGTAGAGTGCCATGGCATCACAGCTCATAGCAACCTCCAACTCCTGGGCTCAAGTGAGTCTCCTGCCTCCGCCTCCGAAGTAGCTAGGACCACAGGCGCCCGCCACAACGCCCGGCCATTTTTTGGTTGCAGCCATCATTGTTGTTTGGTGGGCCCAGGCTGGGGATTTGAACCCGCCACCTTACATGTATGTAGCTGGCGCCCTAGCCTATTGAGCCACAGGCGCCAAGCCCATTTCTTTTTCTTTTTGGAGACAGTCTCATTTCTCTGTTGCCCCAGGCTAGAGTGCCATGGTGCCAGCCTAGCTTACAGCAACCTCAAAGTCCTGGGTTCAACTGATCCTCCTGCTTCAGCCTCCTAAGTAGCTGGGACTACAGGCACTGGCCACCACGCTTTGCTAATTTTTCTTTTTTTTGGAGGGGGGGACAGAGTCTCACTTTGTCACCCCTGGTAGAGTGCCATGGCATTATAGCTCACAGCAACTTCAGACTTCTGGACTTAAGCAATCCTCTTGCCTCAGCCTCCTGAGTAGCTGGGACTACAGGCGCCCACTACAACACCCAGATATTTTTGGAGATGGGGGTCTCACTCTTGCTCAGGCTGGTCTTAAACTCCTGAGCTCCAGTGATCCCCCTGTCTTGGCTTCCCAGAGTGCTAAGATTATACACATCAGGCACCAAGCCTGGCCAGGAAGTAAAAAAGTGGTTACTGCAAAATTTTTTTAATTTTTAAAACTTTTATTTATTTATTTACTTATTTTTTTTTTTGTAGAGACAGAGTCTTATTTTATTGCTCTCGGTAGAGTGCCATGGCATCACACAGCTCACGGCAACCTCCAACTCCTGGGCTTATGCGATTCTCCTGCCTCAGCCTCCCAAGTAGCTAGGACCACAGGCGCCCGCCACAATGCCCGGCCATTTTTTGGTTGCAGCCATCATTTTTGTTTGACGGGCCCGGGCTGGGGATTCGAAGCCGCCACCTTAGGTGTATGTGGCTGGTGCCTTAGCTGCTTGAGCCACAGGTGCCGAGCCAGGACTGAATAATATTTCATGAGAGATATATACCACATTTTTATACAGCATTTAAAAATGAATGAATGTCTTGTGTTTCTATAGGAATAAAGACTATTTTTTAAAAAAGTCTGATAATAATAATATATGCAACATGATATTACGTATCATGTACAACTAGAGAACATAATTATATATATTGTTTAGGATTACAAAGTTTATGCAGAAAGAAAAAAAGGAAGTAATGATTCTCTGTGCTGGTGAAAGAGCAGAAAAACAGGAAACTTTAAGTGTATATTTTTAATTTTGCTTTTCAGCTGAATGTTAGGTATGTAGGGTTTATTATCACACTTTAGATCTCTTGCATGCTTTAAATAGTTAATAAAAATGCAAATTATCTCTACCAAAAAAGACAACTAAAAATAAACCTGCCACCGTGAACTGATCTTTACTTATTTTCCCAATATTATTTATTGACCTTCTATTGCGCTCACCCCGCAGTCGTGATGAGCCATGAAGCAGAGCTGTCTAAACAAGCCATTCTCTCTTTCTTCTCTGATCTCTTCTATACCATAAAAACTTTGCATTTACCTTATTCCTATTCTCTTGTTAAGCTCAACTCAGAGCTCTCAATCTCCTGGACCTTTTCTTAATGTCTTTAATCTGGTTAATGACTTTGTTTTTATTTCTTATAGCACCATTTTTACTTCTGTGTCAGCCTTGAAATAATTGCTCAAACTATGTTACCTCTTTGCTCAAACTACACAGGCAGTGGAGTTGGCGAGAGGGCTTTGTTCATCCACAGCCACTGGGGAGACCCGGCTGGTGGAGGTACAGTCGTCCCTGCACTTTCACCTTTCACAGTTACTATGGAGGTAAGAAAGGGAAATGGGAGCGCATGGGCTGCCTCTTACAGCCTGTACTCAAAAGTGACCAAAATCGGTTTCCTTCATCCTTCTTTTGGATGAAGCAACTCAAATGGCTTCTGGTAACTTCAAGGGGAATGCAGGCTACTGTAAGGTGACTAAATGGTGAATGCTGTTATGTTGCAGGGCCATGGAACTTAAACCAATAGTCTCTCACCAAGGATTATAGGGGAAGGAATTTTATTCTATTAGGTGGAGCCACGGCAGATTAGAAACCAAAAGGACTGAGCTCCTCATCAGCTTTGTCTCTGTCCTTTTATTGGACTCACGAGTAGACAGACAAAGGAATTACCATATTATTTCTTATCGGAAGTATCGAATCACGTGCAGGGTTTACAGGAGCAGAAGCAAGTAGAAAGCATTAGCTTCAAGGACTTAGAAAGCTAAGTTTGACAAATACTTAGGGTCTAGGTTACCATGGGGAGGACCATACAGGAGTGTCCTTGGGCTTCTCTGAGAAGTCTTTGTTTTTTTTAAATTTTACTTTTCCTGAGTAGCCTCCCTCATTTACATGTGAAAGATCACTATTTCCATGACATTTCTTGTGTATTGTAATACATTCTTTAATCCTCCTGTGCAGAAGTCTTGTCTTAGCTTGGTGTGTCTACCACTTCAGGTAGACATACGCAAAAGAAGATGAGTTGCCTGGGTAAGTGAACCAATCCTCACTAAAATGTTACTTCTAGGTGGGTCATGTAGAAAATAATATTGTAGGTGAATCCGAGCGTCTCATTCTTGGCTTGTTTTTCCGACCATGTTCTGCTAGACTGTCTGTAGGGTTATCAATGTAGACATTTTCTGAGTAAAACACATTTAGTTAGGTCTTCTCACAAAAGAAGGGGAATCTCAGCACTTACTCATCTTTATGTTTCTGCCAGACATTTTCTGGAATGTGATAAATCACTCCAGTCTTTAAAAATAGGTTGTCTGTGATCTAAGGGCAAAAGAGCCAGCACCTTTAGTTTTCTCGGTATAGATATTTACTGTAAAAATCTATACTTCAGGAGGCTTATCTAAGGTGCCTACTCATTCCAAATCACAAGGACCATCCTCTTGGAAAATGACTTACCTATTTATCATTGTTCAGACAACAAGGCAAATACAAGGCAAATAGAAATCTAATTTTTCCTAATGTTGCAGGAAGATAAGGCCCAATGGAGAGAAAAAGCACCCAAACACCACGTTTACAAGAGGAAGGGCTTTATTTACCAGCTAGGAGCCTACAGCATAGAAGAATTCCAAATGGCCACGCTCCCTGACTGGCTTGGTCTTTCCCTTTTTATCGACAGTCAAAAAGTTCTACCCCTCAGGTACCCTTCTCACTGGCCAGTTTGAATCAAGTGGGAGATGCTATTCCAGCCCCTACTGAACTACAGGATTTCATAGAACTTGGAAATTTCCAAGTTCAAGGAAGTTAAGTTTACAAATTCCTAAGAGCTGAGTCACCATGGAGAGGACCCTGCAGGTGTATCCTTGTGGTCTCCTTGAGAAGACCTGTTCTCCTGGACCTTACACTTCTCGGGTATCCTCTCTCACTAAGACTTATTTTTAAATCTATTTCTTTTTATATGTGTATTTTAATAAAAGTGATTCTAGTCTGTTGAGAGATGGAATACATCATACATGTCACATTTTTCTTTCAACTTTAAGTTACATGAATTTTTTTGAATTTTATTATTTTAACTTTCTGGGGAATTTTGGAAACTTAGACTAAGCAAGTTTAACGCTCTATGATAAGACTGCTTAGCCCATTAACTGTCCTAATATGTGATGTAACATTAAACAAAATAATAAGCATCAACTTGTGTCTTTGTATTGAACGTCAGTCACATTGAATGTGAGAGTGCCCTAAGTTTCCACAATATGAGAGTATCCTAAACTCTTAGTATTTACAAACATTATAGTGTAACACTATTAATCTAGAGCAAATCCTGCCCTGCATCCTATTCCTTAAAAACATAATCAGAATCTTCTACTGCGCACAGTCTTCAGCACTCCCCCCCCACCTTGGTCAAGGCTACCACCATCAGGACTACTTCAACAGTCCCTTTCTATCTGTTCTCTCCACACATCTTGAGTGGTTCTGTTAAAATGCAACTTAGTAAGATCACGGTCACATCAATCCTTTACTGGAAGTCCTTCAGCATGCCACACACGGCGCTGTCTTCCCTAGCTCTGAAATCCCCCACTTCCCCACATTTTCCCTGCTCCCATGCAGCTTTCTTGCTTTTCATTCAATGTGGCTCTTACCCTCCAGTCTGAAGGTCTTCATAGCTGCTTCCCCTACCCAGGACACTCTCCCTTCATGTATCAAATGATTAGTCCCCTTCTTCTTAGGAATCTCTGCTCAAAATTCACCCTTGCAGAGGGGACTTCTCAAATAACATTATCTGAAATAAAATATCATGAAATTCTTTATCCTTTTGTTCAGATTTCTTTTTATTCTCTTTACTTACCCTCATTTAATATCATATCACATAGTTGATGTATGTACATATACACATGTAAATAAGCATACAATATTATTTGCATATTCTCACTAAAATGAAGGTTATTGGTTAAATGAGGCAGGGCTTTTTTTTTTTCTTTTTTGCTTTTGTTCACCAAAACCTAGAAGAGCACCAAGAACATCATAAGTGTTCAGAAAATATTTGTGTTGAGTGAATAAATAAGTAGCTGGACAAACCACAGAGCAGATGAGTTAGAACTTCAGCCTTTTGTGCTACCATTCCTCACACTTATACCAATTAGATCAAAGACTGAAGTTGCAAGTGTACCAGGGTTGTGATTTCATTAACAGTTCTGTCCTAATCAAGTGTCCTCCTGCACACGGGAGGTGAATGGGACTCTTTCCTTTTTCTTTCTTTATTCTTTTCCTCCTTCCTTCTTCCTCCCTTTCTTCTAGTCTTCATTTCATCCTTTACTTATTTTTTTTTGGGACAGAATCTCACTATGTTGTCCTTGGTAGAGTGCTGTGGTGTCACAGCTCATAGCAACCTCAAACTCTTGGGCTTCAGTGATTCTCTCTTGCCTCAGCCTCCCAAGTAGCTGGGACTATGGGCACCTGACACAATGCCTGGCTATTTTTTTGTGGTTGTTGCAGTTGTCCTTGTTGTTTAGCTGGCCTGGGCTGGGTTCGAACCCGCAACCTCAGTGTATGTTGCTGGTGTAGTAACTACTGTTTGGCATAGAGCCCATCCTTTAATATCTTCTTTCCTATCCATTCACTGCAAGCATTAAAACTTCTGAGCTTTGAAGTCTATATAGCTAAGTCTACTTTCTCAGGAATGTTCTGTTGTACTTAGGGACTGCAGCACTCTTGAGTTCTCAGCATAGTCTAGACACATGTAGTGGCCTACAAAGCTGCTTCCTAATCTTCAGATAGCAAGCACAGAGGGTAAGACTCACAGACTCTAGGATGTACCTGGTGTATACACAACTTCTTTCCTTCTACAATAGTATGCAGGAATTAAGGAAGATGGAATGTTAGAGATTTGGATAGAGTCACTGGCTCTTGAGTTGTGAAGCACTGAATCTGCTTAATTGGGGAAACACAAGCCCCACCCTATTCAACATAATCAATAGTTTGACTACAGTTTTTGTGGTTATGGCAGAATGATATAGCACAACTGTATCCTCCAGATCTCACTTGGAAGACCAAACCCTCCCTGGCACTATCTGGGATCTAGAACAGGAGACAATGGCTACATGATGTGGCTCCTAGATTTCATCTACTACCTCAACATTCTGCCAGAATTAACAGTCATAGGCACTTTTTGTATCTGGTTTCCCTTTGAGCAGATCTCATCTCCTGAAATATTTTGCTATGCAGGAGGCAAACATACTTCCTGGAAGTCCCAGCTGTTGGAATTAGTCTTGGGCAGTTTAGTCTTTACGTCGCACTTTGTTTAGTCACTTCTCTTTGTTATTTTCTCTCATCAGTGTTATTAGTTGTGTGCAGTTATTTAATAGGAGACTCATCTTGCTATACATTAATATTGAAGCTTCTGTAATGACATATCATCATAAATCATGTATTTTAGAGCAAGTGTTCTGTGATGTCACAGTCTCTGAATATACTGAGATCATCTTCATCCTACTTTTAACTCGTTAATCTCTAGAGCTTTATGTTTTTATTTAATACAGGTAAATACAAAGTTTACTACATGTGAGGCACTCTTTCAGGTGGTTCATAATTATAAACTCATTTATCTCTGATACCAACTTTATGGTACTCTTAGTACTCTTATCATCTGGACACAGATAAATGAAGCAACCTCCCCATGGATGATCCCCAAACTAATTAGTTTATAAATTAAGCTGATCAGCTCTAGTTCTAACATTAGTCCTTCACTTACTATTTTATCAATACTCTTTCACTAATCATTTTTTTTTATCCAAATAATCTTTGTATACCTTGAATTGGGACGATCTTCCCCATTTTTTAATGGGGGAAATTTAAGGGGGAAATTTTCAAGGAAGTCCACCATAGACAATCATGATTCCTGTCTTAAATTCTCTGTGTTTAGTAAGTTTATATACAGACTTCCAGACTGGAGCAACAATATTTTATTCTTCCAATATGATGCTTTTTTTTTCCTGTTACTCAGTTTTTAGACATGTAACTACAGAGAGATATGAAGAGGTGTTTGCTCCAACATGGGGTCACCATTACAGAGGAATGATAAAATTTTGAAAAATATATTGAAGCCAGGTATGGTGACTCACACGTGTAATCCCAGCACTGTGGGAGCCTGAGGCAGGTGGATTGCTTGACCTCATAAGTTCAAGACCAGCCTAAGCAAGAGTGAGGTCCTGTCTTTAAAAAAATCACCAGGCATTGTGGCAGGCACTTGTAGTCCCAGCTTCTCTGGAGACTGAGGCAAAAGTATTGCTTCAGCCCAAGAGTTTGAGGTTGCTATGAGCTATGATGCCATGGCACTTTATCCAGGGTGACAAAGTGAGACTCTGTCTCAAAATAAATAATATAAATATTTTTCCATGAAAATTTTCAAATTTGTTTTTCCCCTTAGTTTTCTTAGAGTACTGATCTCTTGGAACAATAAACTTGGATAATGATTTTACAGAAGGTAAAAATTTTACTGGCATAGTAATATTATACTAGCTTAAAAAATGTATTTTCTAAATTATAATATCTTGTTTTAACATATGCCACATTGCTAGTAAAATTATACATTTGACATTAATATGTACTATTGTTCTGTAGACTTTTCCAAGTAAAAGAATCATTTAGTATTTCTATAAATGTAGGATTGTATATATTAACCTCTAATTCATTCTTAACTAATTTCTCTTTTAGCACTAAATAAGCATAGATGTGTTTTGACTGGTAGGGCATGAAAGGCATTGTTTTCAAAGATATTAATTCAGTCATCTTTTATAGTATTTTCACAGATTTGATAAAGAACTTTCAAGTGTTCCTTTTTCATCATTGATCTTTTCTGGATTTGAGTTTATCAAGTATGTCTTTATACTAAGATTTATCACTCATGCAGAGTAACACCATAATTACCTTGAAATGAGCAAAAGAAACCACTCATAAAAGTGTCAAGCTCTTTTTATTTGAGATTCTATTTCTATTTATTTAAAACTGTAGGTAAGATAAATTTAAATTATAATTATATGAAAAAATATTTGTTATGAATAGTTTGGGGAATTGAATACAAAGTAGTATAAGGAAAACTTTTTGAATGACAAAATATTCTATATCTTAATTCTGGTATTGGTTGCATGGCTGTATAAGTTTGTCAAACTCATTTAATTACACCATTATAATGGATCTAGCTTACTGCATACAAATTCCAATAAAGATGATTTAGAAAATATGTTACCTGCATAGTCTTAGTATTCTTAAAATAAGTACTATAGATATTACTTCTTGGTTGGTGTTGTAGCTGGAGGCTTTTTAAAAGCAAATACACAATAGTTTAGAAAGACTCACTTCCACAACACTAGTTTCAACCTGCAGAAAAAATCCTACTGAAACATATTCTACAAAGAAATATCACAATATGCTGTAGAAGTAAGTCAAGAGGTAGAATAAAAGACGCCACCATGAGGAATATTAGGGTTCTCAAGTTCCTAAGGACTTCTGATAACAAACGTGAAAGAAAACGGTTAATAAAATAATTAAATGGATAAATAAACTATAAAATATTGAAACTCAAAAGCACATAACAGCAGATGGACAACCACAGGTCCAAATGGAGAGAAAAACACAACTGAATTCAAGAAGTGGGGAGGGGGGCAGTAGAGAAGGGATGCAGTAAGCCCTCCCCTATGGGATATGATATAGAGGTATATGGAGCGCCTCCCGGGTGAAGGAATCAGATACAACTTGGACTTTTCCTAACCAATGCAAACAATGTAACCTAATTGTATGTACCTTTCTATTAATCTGAAATTTAAAATAAATAAATAAATGTAATATAAATCAATCAACTTATTGATCTTGAACAAAAGAACATGGCAAATTATAGGCTTATTGTGTTAAAAAGTGGCACCAATAAAAATATATTCATTTACATACATTTAAATAATAAGCACAGCACTAACAAAGGGTATAGGTATAACTCAAGAGAACTATTATTTTGAGAAATGTAATAAGGAAATTGCTCAATATTTAGCATAAAGAAATTAAACATTAAGAATATAATTATTAACATTAAGAAAGACTTATTAAAAACATGTAGGAGGGAAAAATATTTTCCCTATGTGCAATAGAAATTCCCCTTCCACAAAGGAAAGAATAGGTAATAAAGGTAATATTGCTAGATTATGTTCTAAAATTGAAGAATAAATACAGGCATAAGAAAGTCAGGGAGACTATATTAACCTCAGAAAAGTATTTAGGATAAACATGTTACCAGAGATAAAGTAGGCTTCTTCCAAATGATAAAAGGTCCCTATCCATTAAGAAGAAAGAACAGTCTGAAATGTGTATGCACCTGATAACAAAGCTTTTAATGCCTGAAGCGTAAACTGAGAGAACTAAGGAGAGAAATAAACAAATCAGCACAAACATTTGAAGATACATCTCAAAAAATTGCTAAAGCATGTTAAAAAAAAAGATACATATATCTGGAACATCACTCATAACCAAATGAATGTATAAACTATTTTTATAAAATAATTTATCCCAAAACTACAGGACTTTCTTTCTTCCTATCTATGTGGAAAATTCATGACAAGTGGCCATATATGAACAGATCTCAAAAATTTAAATGTATTATAATAATTCAGAGTACTTTGCAGACCACAATGACATTATAAGAAAGAAAGAAAAGAAAACATATTTCAGAATCTCTATCTGCAGATTAATCTCCAAACTTGTATATAACGCATGTGCTAATGAAACCCACCCAAAATTAGAAAATTATTTGAATTAAATGAGTGCACAATATATTACAAACTGTGAAGTGCGGTTAAACCAGTACTTAGAGGAAATTTTATTGCTTTAAAGACCTATGTTGGAAAGGGAAAAAAGTTTTAAAAGTTCCATATTGTAAAGTACACAGAGAAATAAGACCAAATTAAAGCTAAGGTAAATAGAAGACCTGAAAAAACTAATAGAAAAAATGAATGACATAAACATGGCATAAAGCCAATTAGATTTTTTTAAAGCCATTATTTTTTCATAGAGATTAATATTAATAAAACCTTAATATTCCAGCTACTGTACTTTGCAAAAATTACTCCAAAATTTAGAATGATGAAATGACCATTTATTAAATTACTGATGCTGTAGGAAATTTGGCCTGGGGACAGTAGGAAAGGCTTCTCTTTCCTCCTAGTTGGCATTGGTTGGAGCAGCTAAAAGGTCAGATATGGAATCATCTGAAGTATTTTTTACTTGCATATCTAGGGAATGATGCTGGGAAGACCCAAACAGTTGAAAATTGGAATAGCTCATGCACCTAAAGTTATAAAATTAGATCTAAAAAGTTAAAACTCAGGAGTCTGGTTTTGAACTTCAGACTGTTTTCCTTTTCTCTTACACCATGCTATTCTGGGTTCTGGGTGAAACAAAAGAAGTGGAAGATAAATCTGAGGGGAAAAACTATAACTATGTGAAAAGAAAGGCAGCTGAATCAGCTGGCTGGGGAAGCTGGTAAGTGACAACAGCAGAATTACTCACAGCTAAGACTCAACAGGGCTCTAGCAGTAAAAATTTACAGGCAACGAACCTAATCTTGATTCTACAAAGAATCAAGAATTTATGGATAAATTGATACTTCTAGAAGGCTTTTGAAGGAAGAAACTTGTGGAAAAATCATTTTGCTATTGTCTGTCATAACCACCCACAAATAATGTAATTTCTTTTCTTTGGGGAAGCTGATGGCAAAAAAAATTGTCTGAAAGTTCACATTCCTAACATTCTTACATTGCAACTGTGGTATGGAAGAGAAAACTGAGAATTTCAAAGAGAATGTTGATGAGGATGTAGAGAAAAGGGAACCCTTGTAGACTGTTAGTGGAAATGGAAGTTAATGCAGCCATTTTTGAAAACAGTATGCAGGTTCCTCCAAAACTTATAAATAACTAATTTCAGATCTCTTGGGTGTGGATTGCTAGATTACATAGTAATTCTATTAATCTTTTTTGGAGGAACTTCCATACTGTTTTCAAAAATGGCTTACCATGAAATTGGTAAATGCTGTTCTTTGCAGCACTATTCACAATAACCACAATAAAGAGAAAAAAACTTAGTATCCATCACCAGCTGAATGGATTAAAAAATGTGGTAGATGAATGCAATGGAATACTATTCAGCCTTAAAAAAGAAAAGAATATTCTGTTATTGTGCCATTATGGGTGAACCTAGAAGACATTGAAAGTCAAGTGAAATAAGGTAGGCATAGGAAAACAAATGCCAGCTTGGGGCCTGTGGCTCAATCGGCTAAGGCGCCAGCCACGTACACCTAAGGTGGCGGGTTCGAATCCCCAGCCCGGGCCCGCCAAACAAAAATGATGGCTGCAACCAAAAAATGGCCAGGCGTTGTGGCGGGCACCTGTGGTCCCAGCTACTTGGGAGGCGGAGGCAGGAGACTCGCTTGAGCCCAGGAGTTGGAGGTTGCTATGAGC